>JAODUI010000003.1:2675620-2700227 GCA_027563995.1 Papilio gigon
GTCCAAACATACAGTACACATTTTACAGAAAATAACAATTTGAACGGTTGATAGAAAAAAAAAACCCCAGGGTTTATATTCAACCGTTAGTCGCCGTTGCTTGCATCAGCGCCAATTTCACGTACCGTTTACAGTTCTTCTTCTCAGGCTTCTTAATAACCCGTTCCAGCACGTCCCTGTCCAGGTCGTTCGTAAATCACTACTAATCCATTTCTTTTCAATTTGAATACAAATACTTCACAAATCAATGAAGCAATAAGAAGTATTATTAAATGTAATAAGAATTATTAAATGAAATAAGATCAGTTTGAGTAGCGCTGACCGCCAGAAAGTGCGAACGTGCCGCAATACAATCCGAGCTATCGACTCGTCCCCGCCTGTCTCACTGCATAATCTGTTTTACTTAGCTCAATTTAATTGTAGATAATTACATATAGATAACGAGTAATTCGCAGAATTACTGAATGATTTTTATGATAAAGTCTAGAATGTTCTGATAATTTATTACTTGTGTTTTTACTTCTCTCCCTGCCTAAACCTCATCCTATATGGCAGTAGGGACAACCTTCCGAGTCATTCGCCTCCGTTACGCTCTGTCTTAGACATCACCGCCCGAGAGTTGGCAGGCACTGATGACTGAGCAGTACATCTTTCCATCTTGTTCCTGCGCCTGGATGTGCGATTGTGTTTTTACAATTTTATGAAATTATATTATTAACTAAATCGGTATTATGGATTTCCACGTCGACGTGTTCCATCTTGTTCTTGAAGCCCGTTTGCCATACTTTTTAAATACTAATAGATTTTTGTTAATTACTTAATATTTTCTTTACCCCTACAACTAACCTCAAGGCTTTTTTTTAACGTCAGCCTATTTATCCCATGACTTATTGAGGTCAGAGTCCTTTTTTTTCGGTTTTTTATTTTATACCATTGGTAATAATTTAGTTGTTAGGTGGGTTATGGTAGCTGATTAGCGGTGCCAACAGTTTCTCGGAGCGGGGGGCGGCTTCTCCCTATGTATTTTAGAACATGGTCCACAATAGAATGGCGGGATTCAAGCCTAACACCACGTTATACGAAGGTACCCTTAACTACTAGGCTATTGAGGCTTAAGAAAAGTGTGTGAGAGATGACAATCGAACGTAATTTTATTAAGATATTTCAATTGTTTTTACTCCTCTATAATGTGTTACATTAAATAATTAATTGGCTTTGTTTAAAGCCGCTATTGGGAGCCTCGGTTTACGCTTACTTTGAATTTTGTAACACGACGCCGCGCGTGTCTTGTTAACCATAACAATTAAAGGTAATTGAACGTACTACATACACATACGATATAAACTGCCTTGAACTCTGAGATATATTTACATTGAAACAACAAACTTCATAACAAGACATTTATTTGGATTCATAACTTACATTCAAATTAACACAAATAACAATACCGTGTTTTTAATCGATCCTAACGCCATCTAGCAACGAATGGAAACAAAAAAACAGCAGACTTATGAACCTAGGATTGCATATTGTTTTTTTCGTCTGTCTCTTTAACTCGAGCCGAGCGAGCGTTTGTGTTAAAGAGTATTATGTATATGAACAATTTAGAACTGCTCGCTAAATTATCATTCATTCAACCAATTTAACACCTATTTAAAAACGTCTTACAGATCAAGACAACCGAACGTAATTGAACGTATAACTTCGTAATTACGATTCAAAAACGGTATGGTATCAAAAAAAAGGATATAATGAATTCTCGGATCCTAACAGCGGGAGGTAGATCGGGGCTTCGCTCGACCTGTGAAGATCCCAGCGGGGTATAACACCCGAGCGGTATAGAAAAAAAGGAAATAATTTCAAAGCTCGTTAACATTAGATTTTCTATCATGTACCAACCTAATCAATTATTATTTCGTTTACTGCTCCTTCACATTAATTTCCTTCTCCCTATTAAGTAACTATTTTTTTTTAATTAGGAAAGTCATCGATCTAGCGGTCACGTCGAATCCCACCATTGGACCATTGTGAACCTGATCCTAACCAGCTTTTTTCAAACTTACAACGAATGGATACAAGAAATTTTATTATTTCTTTTTAAATAAAATGTTAGTACATTTTTGTTAATTTACTAATATTTCTTGTAACCATTCCTGGTGAGCTTGTAAAAGCTTGTGTTATGATATAGTTGACAATAGTCGATTCTAACTCACGAACTCTTAACCGGTAACGTAACCCTTAATCATTAGGCTATTGGCGCATCAATTTCTATATCATATCAACAACAACCAAGTCATATTTTAGTAACACATAAACCTAGTCTATGAAGTAAAATTTACTTACCGGAAACGACAATAAAACAAAGGTAGTCAGGCAAAAGTTTTGGCATTAGTTCCGGTGGCATGTAGTGATGGGTTCTTCATGCAACAGTCGATCCGCACGATACGTGAGATTTACGACTGCGAAGACGGCAACAATCGCTGCTCATATGTGCATGTAAATCGCTTACTTCCTGTATTTATGTAGCCGGTAGATACCTTATGTAACTGCTATGCTAGATTCACCCTGTACTATCGAATTTTTAGCAGGCTCACACTAGAAGAAAAGATTTGATTTTTTACTTTTTTTTATATTCTTCTACATCTATAGACTCTCGGTTCATACTCTTTTTTTGTGTTGTACATTTCTGTTGATTTAAAATACAACTGTCTGACAACACTCAGTTCATACCAGCCTTATATTTCTCTTTTTTTACATTCCTCTTAAGTCTTACTTTGGTTGGTCTATATTGATGGAGGGCTAGCTTCACAGGGCTTTTAAAAACTTATAGAAAATCCTACAAGTTCACACAAACGGCGAACGTTAATCAAATGAAAATAATAATAAAAAAATCTTTTGAAATCGAATTCTTTTGAAGTGTACGTTTAAGTTTGTTGTCATTATTAGTCTACTCTGACTACAAGTAGTCGAAAATACGACATTGTAATAAGTCAAGGAAGAATATGAACAATTCAAGATTATTGTTCTTCTAAGACTTATTTCATCACTTCAATATTTTAATGATCATTTCAAGTACAGTTTTGTCGCAATAAAATAAAACAGTATACTACGAGAGCGCTTGAAGAGTGAAGGAAAGGATTACGTGATTCATTCGGGAAACAATACTCGAAAAGAAAATCGCCGGAACACAAAAGTACAAATCGAGTGGAATGAGACGAAGCTTAGGGGAATCAGGTCGAAAATGTTGTGATCGCGTGACTGCCGCACATTTGCGGGATTGTTGGCGAGCACGGAACAGCTCTACGGCACGGCCTTAGCCGCGTCTTGCAGCGCCGATGTGCTTTCTCGTTGCCTTAAATAGATCATATTATGTAAACTTTTTGTTAAAGTTAAATTGGGAATTTAGAAGAGCGTTGGTGACGCAGATGTAAAGCGCTTGACCGGACAAGACCGTATTCAACATTGTTAGGTTCGATCCCCGTCTTGTAGCAATATGTTTTTCGATTTTCGAATTTTATATAAATATTTATGAGACCATCTTTCGGTGAAGGAAAATATCGTGATGCAATCTGCACATATCTGCGAAGAAATTCGAAGATGTTTGTGAAGTCGACTTGCAGTGGGTGCGTGGTTTTCTATGGCCTAGTCACCAATAATGAAAGGGTGGGCTCCGAGCCCCTCATTAGTGATGCATGGATGGCTGATGATGATTATCGAATCATACCCTATAATTACCTAATCCAAAGCACAAAAGTGAGTGGAAAGAAATACCTCTGAAGGCCTTTGTATTGATAATTTTTGGTAACATCATGCGTTGCTTAAAACGAAACGGGTAGACTTTAAAAGAACTAGGCAGACTTTAACGGAAACTTTATAGGACGGTAGCCTTTTAAAAAAAAAATTACACCCATATTTTTTTTTTAAAGTATAAGTAGATATTTGTTACTTTACTAATATTTCTTGTAACAATTCCTGTTAAGCTTGAGTTAGGATATGTTTCACAACAATAATCGAATTGTGGGATTCGAACCCACGACCGCTAGATCGGTAGTCCGTACCCTTGAACATTAAGCTATTGGCGCTACAAATAGAAGTAGTATAGTGTATTGTCTCACGAAAGTTTTAGTCATTTGAAATATAAAGGTATGTATTAGTGGGTGTGTATTATTTTATATTGAACTAAGGGTGCTGAATTCGGCCACAAACATCTTTGGCTGTTTGACGGTTTTTTAGATTATTTGTGTATGATTTTGATAAAAGAAATAAAAAAAAACATCAACGGACATCGAACAATTGTATTAATATGTAACTGTTTTCATTATTTGAGATATATTAGACGTGTACCAATTACTAAAAATAAATTAATCATTTTGATTTATACATTTCTGGCGTACGCAAGCGAAATGTTGAAATTATTTCCATATGATTAAATTTATGATTTATTAAGTCAATGAACAAGAATACATCAAATTAACTATATTTAAACAATGTTAATTCTTAACTATGTTATTTAATTGTACAGAATATTAAATAGGGCCATCGGGAGAATTTCATTTTACTAAAAAAGTATAATATGACGTGTGGACGAAATTATTCCAAACAGTGTATAAATATCGTTCATATTCACAAACCAACATTTAAACACTTTTTCCACTGATCGTGCGTCGTAGTCGCACGTTCATTTCTGTTTAGTAGTCGAATGTTACACGGTCGCTTGCGGCGTGTCGAGGTTGAATATTAGTAGAAAAAGGGCCTTACTAAAAGTTTTTTTTTTGTAAAATGTTAGTAGATTTTTGTTGATTTACTGATGACGCAAGTGGACTATGGCCTAGTCACTTCTTATAGTGTAGGCTCCGAGCCCCTAAGTCGACGTATTGAGCTGATGATGACGATGGCAGCGCTTATAAGATCCTTAATTGCTTAGTAGCTATTGGTCGTCGTCATTCGATATATGAAAATAATACGCTCAGTGGAAATGTGTTTATAATGTACACATTGAAATCTGTAATATGAAGTGTCGGAATTATTTACGTCCTGTTTAACGTCACGCCAGTGCGGGAATGCTCTCAATTCGGAGCTATTCGACTCTGTAATACGAAGTGAATTAATCATTAAACATACTATAATTGGATATGTGAAGAGGATTTAGACTTTGTTTATCGAACACAAAGGCGTGTGTTCCAAATTCGAAACATAATCACACATTTCTATATCATATAATATATTATTCAAACATCCTGATACACAGTACTGTGTACAGTAATGTGACAAATGAGTGGCGAGATCATAAAGGTGATCACGCCCAGACATCCGCAATACCAGAGGAACCACAGAAGCTTTTGAAAAGGTACGCTCGCTTTAAGATCCCTAAGTCGTGCTGGTTTGGTAATACCGCCGAGAACAGACCATTCCAAAACGCAGTGCGCGGCACAAAGTAAAGCGATAACTGCACGGTTGAGCAATGCCAGCCATACAGATAGTGGATGGCTGGCAAACTAAAAATAAAACTTTAACTCATGTATTCATTCAATGTCTCGAGAGAGTGTCGATCGCGAAATGATACCAGTCTCACTCAGTCTAAAGCGTCCGATGGACTCGAAATTAGTCGGTGCCGACACCGGATGAATACGTCAGTGTTATATACTTAGTTTATAATTACTATATCACTAAGAGAGTAACTAGAATGAAACTACACCTGCGTGAGTTGAATGCGAGTGACTGGCAGGAGACGGCGTAAGACAGGCAACCTCTTGTGCCCGAGGCCAAGATACACTTTGCGTCGCCTCGCAAGTAAGAGTATAACTGAAATTATCTGTTTATTGTAAACCGCGTTTATATTGAGCTGGAAAATAGTCACTTTCTTGTTTTATACACTTAGAAAGGTTAGAAAGGGAAGGTGGATTTGTCAGAGGAGGGGACGCATAGGAGGTAGAATCCTCTTTCCTTGCGTTCCCAGTAAAAAACGATACCACACCGGGGACAGATATTAAAATCGTGAAGAGATCCCGAATCGGCAGCCTATAAATATTTATTGCTCATAACATCTCCCTTATACATAAATATTTATGTAAACATACCCGCTGACTGGATAGAGTCGATTATTTATTTTAAATACAATTCGATAAAGATTTTTTCAAGTAACATAATATATAGAAGAAAGTAATTATTATTAACGTCTTACAAAACAATAGAACATAAACTACCTGACCTTTTCCTTACGAAGGGTCGGCACAGTACGTTCTACTCTTCCAAATATCCTTCAGCCGTCATATCTGAACACACAGATTTTCTACGCATATCCTCTTTCACACAATCCTCACCTTCTTCGGTCTCCCTCTACCTTTATAGCCATCCACATTCAATCTTATCACAATCACAAAGGAACATGTATCGTACATTGTGAAATCCCTTGCAGGCAGGGCCTTGAGGCCCTTGCAGGCAGGGCCTTGAGGCCCTTGCAGAATAACACCGCATATTACTGTCCAGTAATACGCACGAGGTTCAGTAAAGGTCTTATCCATTCAGCATTGCAACTCTTGTGTTTACTTATTTATTTATTTTTTATTACTGTTTATATGTTTTTTCACTTTTTGTTTGTTGTCTTTTCTATCAAGTGACTAGACATGCTAATTTTATCTGGCTAAGTCCCTCTAAGGTCGACGTAGCGTGAGTAGGCCTCCCGCAAGATGCACCGATGATCTGGTTAAGTTTGCGGGACCATCCTGAGGGCGGCCGATGTCCGATCTTCGTGGCGGATATGATGATGATGAAGTTCCTCTAAGGATTTTAAAAGAATTAAGTACAAAATATGGTTAACGACTTAAAGCAATAAATTTTCTTTACCCCAACAGTTAATTACAAGCTTAATGTGAAACCATTAATTTTTTTTAATTTACAACTTGCACCTGAAGTCGTAAATTGATACACAGAACGAATTAATACAAAACAAAAATTAAGTTTACAATAACTTATAAGATGATAAAAGTAACAAAGGCTTAATTATTTAAAATTTCCTTTCAAAGAAGCGCCAATAGCCTAATGGGTGAGGGTACGGATTTCCGATCACTTGCGAGTTCAAATCCCGCCATTCGACTATTGTCGTAAACCATATCCTAGCAGAAGCCTAGAGCTTAGTTAGAATGTTATAGAAAATATTAGTAAATTAACAAAAAATTCTAACTAACTTACTTTCACTTCACTTACTTAAATTCTAACAAAAAATGTCCCTTTCCTGCCTTCGTCTATCAGCAAAGGGAGGGGGAAGAGACCCAGTTCTAGTGTATACCGCCCAAAACAGACCGCACAACGCGACTGTGCGTGGCAGAAATCAGGGATGCACCGGAAGTGTTTTATCGGAAATGAACTCAAAACCGAATATTGTATATTTGGTTTATCGGAACCGATATCGGAATTGGAAGTGGAGAGAATTCTAAGATTAATGCGTTCAAACAGACTCTTCAACTTAAGAATATTAGTATAAAGGCTTTGCTTTCAAGGAAAGCCTTTTTGGACCTAAATTTACATATGTAAGTCTTTGTTAAAGGAACTGTCGCCATTTTAAATGATAATTTGCCGTATTTCGACTTGTGTTATTATGTGAAATTTACCCGAACCAAAATCGGAATGTATTTTGAAGGAATCGGAACCGAAAGTACAAAAACAATCGGCGTTTCCGAATCAGAATCGGGCCACCGTAACAAGTCTATTAGAAATACGCATAATAATATTTCCGTGTGACGATGTTTTAATTGTAGCCAATACATTGAAATGAAAGTTGAACCTATTATTAATGAAACCACTTGTGAACCGGTCACCGAAACTGAACGATTTGATAATTATCCAATTATTCAAAGTACAAAACTACAATGGTTAGTTGTAGTCAAATTATAGTCGAAATACATATGTACTTTATTCAACCGCGACCTCGTTTATTTCTGTAATAATTAATGATCTATCGATTTTGTGCCATGCGGAAATTAAAAAAACAAAAGTTAGTGAGTACCCTTTCCACTACTCCAGACACTAAACTATTTCTGTGCCAAATTTATTTCAAATCCGTTTACCCTTTTTGAAAATACCTGCTAACAATCCATCCAAAACATCCAAATCAATCGAAACTTCAGTATTGTCATAGTAAGAATGCGAATAAAGTGACGTGGTTATGAAGGTCATTACTAAAGTTAGTAAGGTGGTAAGTACCAAGAATGACCATTTTTAGTTGAGTTGGTAGTTTGTGTTCATTGCCTCTTCACATGACATATAGCTATACAAATTAATCTGCATCTTAAACTAAGGCGAATAAGTTCTAGTAGATTTGACTGAATATTTAGGTAGGTGACCGCTGTACGTTATTTGCAATGGCACGTTTAATATTCACTAGCTCTGTAAATGGAGGAATATTTCCGTAAAGGAATTTATTTAGAGATCGTCGCATATCTGTTAAAAGATATTGCATTTCAAACGACTTGAATCATACGTGTTTTTAAGTCACACATAACACAGAAGTATTTACGCACGTAATATGATGCTAATTTAAGAAGGTTTGTTTAGTTGCATATGTCATAAACAGCTCAGCACTATACGTCCCCACTGAGGGGCTCGGAGCATACCCAATTATTCGAGATGACTAGGCCATAGTCAACCACGCTAGCTCTGTGCGGGTTGGTTGACACATCTCTTTGTATTTCTGCGCAGATATATGCAAGCTTCAAATGTTTTCCTTCATCGTAAAACCGTCGGATTATATACATATGAAATTCGCAATTCGACAAATACATTTTTATATAGCAAGGATCGAACCTGGGCTTGACAATAGCTTCACAACAGCGCCACCGAGTTTCTGGTTCAATATAATATAATAAAAACAAATATTAGAAACATCAGTGGAGAAAAAAGAGTTCACGGATAGAAAAACAAGATCGTATATCGCAGTGTGAACTGGCTCTCCGTCTGATAGAGGAAATAACACGGCCATAAACTACGTCAGTAATTGTTACAACTTTACTTCGACTACTCCTATTCTCGTGTTATGAGGAAAATTTCTTATTGTTGATACGAAGGCCGGCTACAAAGATCTTATCAAACGTCTCCTCAAGTCACTTGTACATGGAAATTGTCTGCGAGGCTAAGTTTTTTGGTACATTGGAAGATTTGCTGAGCTTTTCTATGATATTAACTTGTCAGGTTAACATGTATATGTTTACTATATTTCAAACTGATATCACAAATTAGGTTTAAATGCTACTCCTAGTTTCTTCAAAGGACGCATTCAAGAAATCTATTTCATTCTATCGAACTTTAAATTTCATTGTGTTACAGGTAGTTAATAAAAGCTCGCCCTAAATCTGAAATATTTTAAAGATTCATCGATTTCAATGAACTACTAGAATTGTATAGAATTGATATATTCTTACCATAGACATAAATAATATGTAGACCGGAAATAAATGTTTATAACTTTTATGACCATTCTTGTTTTTTAAAATATACTAGATGCCGCTAAGGGAATACGAATTGAATAAAACTTCTAACATCACCATCATCATCAGCCTATATGTGACCACTGCTGGAAGACCTTCCCTAAGCCTTATATGCGGTCCTCTCCCGACATCCAATTCTAACAGACATAAATGAAAATAAAACAATGTTAATAATGAGAATATTGTTTTAATGAAGACTAAACTAAACATGACCACGATCTCACCTTAGCTGATGTTGTGGTCTTTTGACTATTCACTCTACGCTTGAAGGTCCGTCGTACTTGGGCGGAAACTCTGACGCCGACTTGTTCTACGGCTTTGTATACTTTTATTCATTCGTCGTTAGATGAGGAAGGAGGACCGCATACTGTGGAAGGCATTGGGAAAGGCCTATGTCCAATAGTGGGCCGACAAGGGCTGACGATGATTGTTATAATTTTTCATCTTCGACAAAGCATCATTATCTATAATAATTTTCAAGTGTTCAAGTTAAAACACTTAAACTGCTCAGAGAAGGTAAGACTAATAAAACGTTATTACGTAGTCGGTAACAACCACTCGGTCTTCGGACGCTTTATTCATAATTGGTCTTGAAGAGTCGAGCTTTCCGCGAATAGATTTCACTTTGTATTAATAAGAGTATCCATTGTTGTTTGTATATGAAATGAAATCTTTTTAGTATCAATATAAAATCATTATTTAAGAACTTATAATAAACAAACTAATTAACCTCCTTTCACATTATATTCTACATATTTTTTTCGCGTCAAATTAAAAAAAAACAAACACTAGCCTATACCATATTTAAGTATTTAAGATAGTATCTCTCTCTGTCTTGGAGTTACATGTTAACATCAATCTTAATTTACGTATTTCATAAAAGATTGGTTTGCTTAACCGTCGGGTTTCACTGCCAAAACAATTGAGACGTAAGTTTTAAGAGACATTGAAGAAAGCAATTTATTGTCCCAAGACATTTATTTAAGGTAAATTAAATCGATGTGTTCTTTATTTGAATTTTGAAATTTGAATTCAAGAAACGATTTATTTTGAATAAGTCGTTTAAAATAAAACCTTTTGTAAAACATCACATGTCTATAATGATACTGTAGTAGAAAAATAATTGACCATCATTTTAGTATTCCTGTCTAGTAGACTTATAGCTCTGTGGCGTAGTCACTCCTTTCGTTTTAATTGGAAGATTCTTGCTGAGATACAGACTCCTTCGTCTCCATACAATATCTTGTGATAAATAAGTGACTATATGAATAACTTATTTATTGACTTGTTCACTTTACTTTGTGATACAGTATTTTTAATGAGTTGATTGACGCAAGAGAAAGTGTGAAGTTTTTAATTGGCGTTTGTAATTGGATTTGTTTTTAAAAGGATGAAGTTTAGAAGATTAGGAAATTGAGTGATTTATTTATTTTAAAATGAATTTAGTGTTCGAAATAAATAGTTGAATTCAAATTTGAAGCGCCGATAGCATAATGGTCGTGGGTTCGAATCCCGCCATTCGATTATTCTCGTCGACCATATCGTAACACAAGTTTTTTCAAGCTTACCAGGAATGATTAAAAGAAGTACTAACATATTAACAAAAATCTACTAATATTCTAATTAAATGAAATCATTTTCAATCAAATCTGTTCAAATTTTAATCCATTTTTTTTGAGATCACTCTTCGTAAAGGCGAAGAATTGAAAAAGTAAATCTGTACATATGTATATATACTTGAGGTTATACTTATAAACTATCATTAACATATACCTTATCAAGGTTTACGGTGTACCCTACCAACCTACGTTAAACCGTCAAAACACAATGCGGTAAGGACGCCACCGGAAGTCGGTCGCGGTTCGCAACTTCCTGCTTCCGGCGCGTATTTCCAGACAATGCGCTTGTGTGAGAATCGACCGCTTTGTAAAGCTTAGAACACGTTTCAAATAATGCGAACAATGCTTTACAGTACATGCTTTGTATACTGGACTTTTTACCTGTTTTCAATGGTATCATACTTATTTATAAAGCGACTTTTTAATTCCTTGCAGACGAAGTCGCAGGTGACAGATAATCTTTTATATAGCTAGGGTCCATCAAGAAGCGAGCGAACCTCTTACTCGAAGGCAACGCATCTATGGTTCACCTAGTATTGCACATGTTTGGGTGTTGATGTTCGCCCGTGTGATACTGCCGCTCGTTTGCCTCCTTCTCTTATAAAGAAGGCTTTGGTTAGTTTTTAGGAAAAAATACGTAACAGATTTTACTCATAACTACCTGTTATATAAATAACATTCATCATCAGCTCATTACACGTCCCCACCGAGGAGCTCGGAGCCTACCCTATTATGAAGGGTGACTAGGCCATAGTCAACCTCGCTGGCCCAGTGCGGGTTGGTTGACTTCACACATATCTTTGAATTTCTTCGCCGATATGTGCAGGTTGCATCACGATGTTTTCCTTCATAGTAAGTGTTGTTTACGTTACAAATAGTGTCTTACTATTTTTTAAGATTATGAAACTGTAAACAAAACAATTAAGTACACAGATGAGGTCATAGTGTTATATGAGAATATCAAATTATACCTATAGTTAGTGGGAGGGGTGGGAGGCAGCCCACGTGACAAACATGAGTATAATTAGTCACTCGTGTAAAGGCATCGATACACTGCTCGATAAACTACTTTTATAAAAAAACAAGATCAACGTTTTAGAACCACTGAATATGTCAACATCGAATATCATCACTCTAACTTTACTGTATGTTTTGGTAGAGACCCCCAGTCACGTCTTATCCCGCGTTTGCAATGAGCAACTATGTTTCTTGTCCTGATGACAACTGTCGCGTAAGTAACGTTGTTCGGTGTAAGAGAAATTTTAGGTTATGAATCGCGGTTGTACATAACAAACAGACGTAGTATAACATCGCGTTCTTATAGAAAGAGGGCGTCAGAGGGCAGCTGCATCGCATTCCAAGAATGTCATCTGTCATACACGGTTAGCATTCGATGGCTGTTTTCATTGCCGAAACACTTTTACAAAAACATACTGCTATCTCTATCTTTTTAAGAAGATATGTGAGATAGCATTATAGTTTTGTACTTTTGCAGAACAGTAATAGTAACTATTTTAATAACTTAAAAAGCATTCCGTTCTTATCGAATAACACTGCTAACATGTAATTAGTATTAAAAAAGTGAAGAATTTACACAACAATCTTATCACACAGAAACTTTTATCTTTAAAATTCGTGTAAGGGTTAGCAATATAATTAGAATTATCAAAAAAGATAATTATTAACCAGGTATTAAATAATAAAAGATATCTATCACTGACGCCAGAGATATTGAAAAGTAAAAATGACATTGTTTTACAAACCATTAACAAAAAAAGACAAAGACTTGTGTAATACAGCCAGTGAATTCTCATCTTGTACAATTTTTGTCAAATTCGGATGATTGAATTTTGTGAAAGTGGTTCATTTTTACCGCGTAAACCTTGGGGATGGCAGCTGAGGGGCACGTGGAACAACAGCTGCGGCAACGCCCGCACGAGCAAGCTGTGCTCAGCACCTGCCGCCGACACAAATGTATTTTTTTTTAATATTCAAACCAAGACATTAGACGAACAGCTGTTATCTTTATATCCGATGAATCAAGGTAAAAAATTACTGGCTGGTATTGTTTTGCTTTTAACTATAAGCCATTTGTAGTTATAAATAAAAAAAAAACTTTTGTGTTGTCTATGACGCTGTACTAGTTAGTTGTTAAGATTGTGATTTCGTACGATACAATGATATAAGTTTTTATTTTGATTGACAAAGGGTAAAGCTTCATTTTTGCAACAAACGTGCTCACGGATATTTGTTCGTAATGACAATTTAAAGCTTTTATTTGTAATATAAACAGCTATATTTTAAAATATATTGTTTGATAGAATGAACGTCGAATTATAGGCAAATGTACGGTCGAATTATCTTATCTATCCCCTTTTATCTATATGTGGGTAGACATGGACTGAAACATATTGACCTGAGCCACTAAAGGGCGAGATTAACACAGAACAGTGTACCGATAACTGCCAAGAATATTAGAATATGAGGTTACTAGATACAAGCTTATGCTCGCGACTTCATCTGAAAGAAGTTAAAAAAAATTGTAGCGATTCCAAATTCAAAACAGATTTAATTTTTTTTTAACAAATTTCATACAGATCTGTTTAGACTTTTCGTAATTATTAACTAACACCCATGTATATAAACTTTCGCATTTATGATATTAGTATGTATTATGATTATTTATATGGCAATGTAGATAATAAAAAAAAAAACAAAATATAAAATGGCAACCTTGTATTGTGTACGATTTTGATAGGTGTTAACATACCGCATACTGTGGAAGGCATTATGAAATGCCTATGTCCAACAGTGGGTAGACAAGGGCTGATGATGATGATGATGATGATGATGATGATAACGAACATTAATGTGAGATTGAGAAAGAGCCATAGACCAGAAATTCATTCATTTATTCAATGTAATATAGTCATGTCAACATTACGTCTATATCAATATTTATCATTCACGAATATAATTTCTTTTTAAAAATTCAATCATGTCAGCCTTATTTTCTTTTATAAGGGGACAAACGCGCGTCCGGCTCACAAAGGTGATCATCGACGAACAGAGATTTGCAATACTATACTTTAAGTGATGACGTAATAATAATAATGATTTAATAGTTAAAAAAATATAATGGTTGCATGAAATCCGCCTAATGATTGCTTGTTACATTTTACGTAATGATTTATCACATCACACGGCGTAGGATGAACGCTGTTTGCAATGCACCGCCAGTGTCGTTTGATTGTGTTTGTGCGCGACACTCCACTATTCAGGTAATTTACCTGCACGATTGCGACTGTGCCTCGTAGATTAAAAAAAAAAACATTTAAACGTCAAATTTTTGTAAACAATGTTTATCGTTATTTAAAAAAAATGTAAATTGAAACAAAACGTGATATATGTATTTATCGGTTTTCAGAAATTAAAAAAAAAAATGTGAATACAATTACGTGATTGAGTTTGGCATTATTTACAATGGATGACGAATCAACATCAGGACAGTCAAGTCAAAGCAATGAGCAGGCTATCGCAGGACCATCTAAAGGTTGGTAATCTAAAAGTTTCTTCTAACCGTGTTAAATAGAACTAATCTCTCTAAATCTTTTCATAAGCAAACAAAGATGTAACAGAATTAATTATAGTAAACGAAAAATATTTAATTCCGCTTTAGTAACTCTCACTGTGAATTCTTTAATAAAATGAATTGTTTTATTGTTTTTTGTTAGAACTGGCTAGCTGGTTAAAAATAAGCTATTTATCCAAGCATATTTTTTACAAGAACTAACATTTTCAAATAGTTCAACTTTTTAATTTGAAGCTGCGAATCGCTTGTATGTTTACACTAAATTAGCACTTATTGCTTATGTACTCAAATATGTTAAGCCATTGAAAGCAAGTATTATTAGAAAGCCTAGTCATTTTATTACATGACTTATAATGTATTATAATCTACATTTCAATTATTCTGTATTGTTAGTTAACATTAAACGTCTACAATAAACCAATTACGACGTAGCTGACACGTTCGAGTCAAATATAACTCTCATTAAGAATACTGAATACATGTAACACTTTTTTGTGTATCGATTAGAATATTATTAAATGTTGAAATTATAAGATAAATGTGAGCTGTTTGTATCCGAGTTCCTGATGTTCTGTCGGTCGCCCAGTCCACCAACAGCAACTCGGCCTCAGCGCGGCCGCGCAACGAATGGAAGGCGCGAACGCGAACAGTTTCTAAACGTCAGCGCATGACGCATGTCTTATCGGCGGCCACGGAGCGCCACCGTCTCGTTCCCTTCGACAGTTGCGAGTTTCGCGCTCATGGAAGAAGAGTTGTGTTTGTTTGATTATCGGTTTTAGTAATAATAGTGAAAGTGAGCAAATTATAACTGTTTTATATAAGCAATTTATGTGATTATAATTTTGACTTTGTGTATATAAACAAGGATTGCAAATGGACACGATAAGAGGTAAAGGTTTTTTTCTTACATAACTTCTCCAATTTACTAACATATGTTAGTAAATCGGAACGCAGCCTACGTCATTTTATCGTGTTTAAATTTATTGACGTAGACATACAAAAAGTCGTTGTATTTTTATAGTATCGTTTCCTGCTAGGAGTATAAAATATAATACTAAATCAAATCTTTTAAATTATTGTTAATAATATTTAGACAATATGGATAACTTCGTGGCTATTTCAGTAAAACAATAGATAACAAATGTATCTCTTTACAAAACAATTCAGTTAATAGCTGGGCACGTTGGAGCTTCTTCGTTTCACTAAAGTATGTATATGTTTTATTTAAATATATACTAAATGAATTACCTATTAGCTAGATATGATCTTACTCACCAGGGCAAACCACCATGCAGAAATGTGTATGCTTGTAGGTAGTATAAGGATAATTATTCTATATATTCCATTAATACCTTTACATTTAATTTTCAACCGATTTTAATGTAATTTTAATGGGAATAAGTGAGAAACAGATGAAGTTTTTAGGTTAGAAAATAATGACATTATTATTTATAACCTAAGAATTTTGGTCAATACTTCCCTATGTTTTTCTTAACATATTTGCAAACTTATTATTTGTGCCCGAACAAACTTAACTAGGGTCAAACGTTTTGATATTTTCTTAATATGTCTTTTAATGGTTCTTCATTCCATGAATGTGACATCATCAGGATGAAAATATCACAATGAGTTATTGTAAATTCTATGAAAGTACAAAGAGCTGATAGCCATATATCTTTTAATTACTTAAGATATGGTATCTGCTTTACAAAGAATAAATGTACATTTCCAAGTCATTGTACATAAGGAAAGACTTAAGGTAATGTCAGACACTGGCCTTGTGTTTAGTTTTACCCAATGGTGCCTCTTGAATTAGTGGCATGACCTCACAAATGTACCATGTTTGAGGTCATTTACTTTAGCTAAAAGTAGAAACTTTTTATAAACAATAGTTTAACAAAAGCAACAATGTAGGTATTAAAATTTGTTTAAATATTAAGTTTCAAGTTTCTTAAATTGTTTTTTATTGTACTTTAAATCTATTTTTGTTATTATACTTGATAGCTACGTAATCCGATTTAACATTATTTATATTATTTTGAATAATTTTCCTTTTGATATGTTGCTACTATGTGACTCCTAGCGCCATCTGTTATGTGAACGCCGCACTATTCACGTTGAACAATGCTGTATACTTGGTTATAGCTGTTAATTCTTTTGTTTCCCTTATTCATATTTCACACATTTTCATTGTTTCTTAAGAATGTCACAATAATTATTATTTAAAAAAACACGTATGGTAACATACGGAAAGAAATAAAAATACAATAGTAGATTGGATTCCTTTAGCGTTCGTTCACACTCGTCTATTACTTTGTTGTGTAGATGTAGGAGGACCAGCGCCGTGGAATGCTGTTATCCCGCGGGCATCGTGGGAGTATTATTTAAAACCGCGTTGTCGGCGCTAGCGGCGTGTTACATTAGCGGGCCCTTCCCATTCGCTAGATTATACCAATCAGGACGTTTAGTTTTTGTCCCACAATCAACCAATGTAGCTTTGCATTTATTTTTTTAATTTTCAACATAAAATTCGAACCGTTCTATCCATTGTTTTTAAGCAGTTGAGAAATTCATTAATAGATCAATTAATCATTAATACAACCTAACTATATTTTTGTTGACGCAGCGGCGGGCGTTTCGGTGGCTATAAAATATGTACCCCATCTGGCGGATGTACGTTTCCTCCGATACCGTTTCCGGGCGACTCGACTGTAGGCGAGTTTATTTTTTCAAAGCATTTATGAAGAAGGAAGTCCATGTTTGTATAGACAACGCACACGGCATCAGTCATTCATGATTTCCCATTGAGAAAGCTGCTTTGTGCAGGGCCTTGTTTATAGCCGATATTATTTACAATATCTGTATTCACATATAAAGATTATATCATTGTAACGTTAGTAATAATGTAATTAACTTAAAAACAATACATAATTACAATATGTTATTTTTTATAATAAATGACATGGCGACAGCTGGCAACCCTAGATATTATATGAGAATGTCTGAAGCTATAGAAGTGGAGTACACCGCGTTGCGTAGGCGATGCAGGCGAGACATAGGAATTCGAAAGCCGAGCGGCGACGGCGACGGCGACCACCCATAGGCATGAGAACACGGCCCCGGCCCTTTTCCCACGCTGCACCGCGCCCCGCGCCCGCTCCGCCGCCCCGCCGCCCCGCGCGCCGCTCTCAGCGCTCAGCCACAATGCTGAATTTCATTTGCTCTTTGCGCCGACGTGGACCTTGGATGCTATCGCTTTTGTCTTGCTCTTATTGCACGCTTCACAATTTTTTTTTATCTGAAACAAACGAAATCTGCTCCGTTTTCCGTGCGTTTCGCTTCATTACCATAAATTATCTGATTACGATTACATTTTAATCGGTTACTTTTAACACTAGTAATGTTTCTACGACTACCTTCATTGTATAAGTTTTGACAGGGCCTAGCATTGTTCGAGCCCGCACGGTACTAAGTACCGTCCGCATTCCATTCCGTCACTTTTTTATTCGGTACTGTTTAGAGCCGGCCAGCAGTACCGCCACATTCCAAAGGCCCTTTTTTACGCTGTGTGGTCGCGGTTTCCGCTGGTAGCGGCAACGCCGCGCCTCAAATATGAATGAAATCCGGTCGGCGGTGGGCGGAGCGGCAACGTCGCTCCAGACGCCTGCCCGATTGAGAACTGCATCTCTCCCGCATCGCTCCTTTGCGCTCCTCGCTTGTTTATCGTATGCCCTATACATGAATAGGTTTGTGCCTGTGAGCGCGTCGCATACCGCGTCCATCATATTTTATTTATCATCTGTCAACCGCACGTGATGGCCCATAGCTATACGACGGCGGCGGTACACTTTAAAGATACGCCCGGGACGATAATGCTTTAATGACAAATATCAAAACGTCTAAGTATGATATCGTAATGACCATTATTGTAATGTGTCCTTTGAGTGGCCATGAAAACAACCGCTAGTCGACCCGCCCGGCCCCTCACAGCTGTGTCGTGCACCCCACAAAGATCGGAACCCTCCTAAATTTACGCATGCGCCGTGGGGATGTCGTAGTACGAAAACTGCTGTCCGTAGTACAGTAGTCAGCTATGCTCCGGTCCAAACGAGCGACAATATTATATTTTAAAAGTTTTATTAAAGTATTTTTATATAACTGTACGTAGCGCGGAGATGTGTGTTAGTGTTACGTTTTAACAGCGTTCGCTACTCAATATGCCCATACTGGTAGACTGCACTCGAAGAAATGGTAAATATCGATTGTGTCTATTGGCGGCCATTTCTGTTTGTTTTCCTCCTGCCTACACTTTTACATTTAATTTCTACGTCAAAGAAAATACACTTATTTCATTGCACTTCCAATAACGTAAAAGAATTTGGAAATAGATACAAGTTTGCAAAAGAAATTAAACATTTTTGTTATGTTTTTCTTTTGTGACGTGGCGTGCCTGTTATGGTTTATGAAGTTTAGTTCAATTATGAAATGTTAGATTTTAGTGTATACGCTAAGTAGATATAAAAAAAATTGATCGCTTTAGTTGAGTGCATGCGCACTGAGTGCACGCAGGCAGGGCGGGACGCGCGGGCCGCGGGACGGGAGCTGCGGGAATGGAATGTATGACGCAGTCGCGCCGGCCACGGTCGCCGACTGGTTGTTATGTGAAACTGTTTAAAAGCACACTTGTTCATCCCCATAGGCCGCACACGCACGCAGCTCGCCGTTCTACAGAACGAAGGAAATTTTTCCAAAACATCTATAAGATATACTAAATTATGTACATTATTTATGAAAATCTATACATTAAAATCTGTATGACAGTTATTTTGGAAACTGCATGTATTGTGAAAAGGTTCCTTTCTCTGCAGCCCTTATTGGAGCCATGGGTTTCCGTAACTTATATTTTTTTCGTATGCAATGTATTATGTTGAATATAATATAAATATATCTATAATATCAAGTAAAAATAGTTTATCTTTAAAACGAACGAGATATCAAAGTATTTCTCAAAAATGTACTTACATTTAGTTATTATCAGACATACATTATCTTTGTTGATCAATTGTTTCCACGAACTAGTGTGATTGTATGTCAAAAGACGCGTTTCCACTGTCGCAACATGTTTAACAAAATAGAAATATCTCTAAGTCTAGATAAAACGGGGCCAATGTTTTTTTTATACCAATATGTACAACTCATAATTGTAAAGTCGTGTTGTTGTCGATTGTTTATTATTTACGTAATGATCCCAAATATCAACAGTCATTTTTGAATAGCTCAATTAACTTGAAACACTAAGTATATTGTTTACAAGTCAATCTTCCTGTTAATATATTTGATAATAATTCCACGTATTTAGTTGACTGATAACATTATATATACACATATGAGATAATCTAAATTTATAAAACACCTAGACTTTGTATTGTCGTCACACGATGGTTCCTTATGATTGTAGGTACAGTTTGTGTTTTTGTGTTCAGTTGCCATTCTAAAAGTTTTATTTTAACATTAATATAATTAAACTATCATGGTTTTTGTATTTAAAAAAATATACACGTATTATAAACACACAGTGCTGAGCTCACACCTGTGTTTAGTACTGAGAGTTCCAGTTAATACTTGGAAAGTGCCTTACAATAGAAGTAACGAAGATCTTCTCTCCTTTTCAGTGGCAGCCAACAATTCAACGTCACCACTTACCAGTCAAATGGTGACACAGCTGTTCCGAAGCGCTCCGCGAGAGGCAAAGCTGCGACCGCTCGTGGACCCTCTAGTGCTACCCAACCCAGGCTGCGACGTAAACAATGGCTCGGCCTCGTCCTCCGCCGCCGCCTCGCCCGCCGGCTCCGCGGATAAAACCGATAACCACGACACCTTCGGCTTCTACTCCGAAGCCCCCGACATGCGGCGCGAAGAGGAGCGGCTTAAGACGTTCGACAAGTGGCCCGTTGACTTCCTGTCGCCCGAGCAGCTCGCGCGCAACGGGTTCTACTACCTTGGTCGCGGCGACGAGGTCCGCTGCGCCTTTTGCAAAGTCGAAATCATGCGGTGGGTGGAGGGCGACGACCCCGCAAAAGACCACCAGCGCTGGGCTCCACAGTGTCCCTTCTTGAGGCGGCACGCCACCGCCGGCAACGTGCCGCTCGATAGCCCCGGCGCCGCGGGCCGCGACGAGTGCGGCGTGCGCGCCCCGCCCAGCGCCACGCCCGTGCGAATGCCCGGCCCCGTGCACCCCCGGTACGCCTCCGAGGCCGCGCGCCTCCGCACCTTCAAAGACTGGCCGCGGTGCATGCGGCAAAAACCCGAGGAGCTGGCCGAGGCCGGCTTCTTCTACACTGGGCATGGGGACAAAACGAAATGCTTCTACTGCGACGGCGGACTGAAGGACTGGGAGAACGACGACGTGCCGTGGGAGCAGCACGCGCGCTGGTTCGACCGCTGCGCTTACGTGCAACTGGTGAAGGGCCGCGACTACGTACAGAAAGTGATGTCGGAGGCGTGCGCCATCTCGGCGCCCAAGGAGCAGAAGGAGTGCACCCTCGCGGCCTCCACCGACCCCGCAAAGAGCAAAAGCGATAAAGAGGAGAACGTCGTGGAGGATTCGAAGCTGTGCAAGATCTGCTACGCGGAGGAGCGCAACGTGTGCTTCGTGCCGTGCGGGCACGTGGTGGCGTGCGCCAAGTGCGCGCTGTCGACGGACAAGTGCCCCATGTGCCGGCGGACGTTCACGAACGCGGTGCGGCTGTACTTCTCGTGAGGCGCGCGCGCACGCGCACGCGCACGGTGCTAGTCAGCCGGCGGGCTGCGGCCGCGGCGCGCGTGCTGGAACCACGCCGCCGACACACTGCTACTTCTGTGATTTAACATATGTCATGATATTTTAAAGCGCAGTCAGTCGACCCGGACAGTGCGGTTGGCCGCGAGTTCGACAGCGGTTCATTGTACATGTTGATATCGTTTCAAATTATTTATTTGTTTAAAAGTATAATGACAAATGTAAATAATGTATTGTAAATAAATTAGCTTATCATTATGTCCCACCGACAGGCATGATGGTGTACATTTTGAACGTAATTTATTGCAAGAAATAAATTGACATGGAACATGTGTTAAACTGTTAAATACCCATTTTTACTATATTTAAATTTAACATAGACAAGGGTTTGTTTTGAAGCTGTTTATTTTATAGAGTGGTTTAGTGAGCCGAAAGTGCGGGTAGTTGCACAAAAGGCGTTGTGACAAACGCATCAGATATAAAATATACCGCAGTATGACAAGTGAAAGTATGTCAAAAATGATAATTATTGGATTTCTAACTGGAAGCTCACATTTGTATTAAAATATAAACAGGCTTATGTCTTTTTATTAAGTTCTGTTTATATTTCACAGTGGACACTCTGTAAATTCTAATTTTACCTTCGCCCTGACCTGCTGCTGATTTCTTTATTCCATTGAAATTTTTTCTATTATTTCTTAAGTGTATATTTTTATGTATTTAATTTTGTTTCTTGCAATAAAATAAAATGTAAACATTTGTCACATATTGTAAAATACAAAGAAAATTACATAATTAGTATTAAAGTAAATAAAAAAAAATGTGTAATTAAAAAGATATATCAAAAAGTAATACCTATTCAAAATTTCCATTAACTGCATCATTAATTGGTACTGTAAATATTTTGACAATAAAAGCAAATTAAATTAATACAATTTAAGCCCACAAGTATACTAGCTAGGTTATTAATAATAACGTAGCTAGAAAGCAAACACGTAGTAACCTACAAACATGGAAATGATACAATTTTAGTTGAAATCGCGTACAAAATATTGCATACATTATAGTGCCCAAATAGCTCTGTCGAGAAATATGCAATGATTAAAAAAAAAAAGTTTTTCTGCTCCAGTGAACATTTTTATTTATACGGGTTACGTCTTTGCTTTTTAGTGTCGATATCAACTATTTTCAAATAAAATTCACTAGTTCTTTTGGCTATATTCATTGTATTTTTTAACAAATCACTATGTTAAACCAAAGTTTCAAAGTCCCTCGGGAGCAGGGGTCGGTTAATTTTGCATTTAATTTATAACGAACATGTGATAGATACACTAATACACGTTACTAATCTAGAAAATCATGAAGCACGTCATATCATACATTTCTGAAGTAGTCGTGTAATGTCCAGTCCACTTTGTAATACCTTTCTATGGGAATACGACTAAATTTAAAAGTCCACGTAATTAAAAAAAACACTCCTTAAACTTGGTTACATCTAAAAATGGAAGGGTAATATATAATTGGACTAAATTATATTTTTTTTTAGACATACAATTAATTATAGCTGTGCAAATTAATGATTAAGAGAATTTATTAAAGTCACATTCAATTTGTTTTTCATAATAGGTAATTATTATTTGATCCTGTTGATGTTTTAATAAAGAAAATGTTAAATTAATTTTTGTTTCATTAAACGTTTACCCTACACTAGTCTACACTTTCAAGTGGTGGGATACTTCGTTACTAATTAAACCATATTCAAGTATTGAGGTTCTAATACCTTGGATTAGTTTTTAAAGCAACTTTTTTCTAAAGGACATTATATCCGTAAATGTAGATTGTTTCTTGTCTATGAAAGACATTAAAGTTTTATTTAAAGTAAACAATATTTAAAATTTTAGGATGCATTTCTGTGACTTGCTTATCGATGTTACTGCATGTTACCACTGGCGAAATCGCTGTTTTCCAAATAGGATGATGTTAGTGGAAAATGACGGGTTTAAATAAATGATGAATTAATATCGACAATTTATTATTAATGGAACGATAATGATTAAGCAATGAGAGACTGCAAGTATTTACTGTCGCGCTGCTGCAGCTCCAGCTTCAGCTTGTCGATCTCCTTCACCATCTCCTCGTCAGACGTCACCGTCTCGTGTATCTGTTTACACTTGCGTAAGAAGTCCAATATTATTTCTTGTCCTTCGGATTTTTCTTGAGACTTCACTGACGCCTCGATCTCGAATACATTCGTTTCGAGTTGAGCTTGCTTCTCTTCAGCGTACTGAGTATAGAAACAATGAATTACTAGGGAATTAGAAATAGTAATTACAATAGTAATTGTACTAATAATAGTAAACGATGGGTATCGAGAGGATATCAAATATTAAACCATTTTTCTACTAATGAACTAGCCGTGGGAGTACACTAATACTGGTGCAGTAATTTATTATGGATATCGCAAGGTTAGTCGCTCTATTGGAAAAAGGGCGTATATATATTTCACGTATAATACGAAACCTTTATAATAGAGTCTGGGAGATCGGCGAGCTTAGCGACGTGTAGCCCCAGCGAGTGCGGCGCGGCGCCGGGACTGATGCGGTGCAGGAGCACCAGTTGGCCGTCCAGCACGGAGGCCTGAGCGTGCGAGTTCACCACGCGGCCCGGGTGTAGCGCCTCCAGACGCGTCAGCTCGTGGTAGTGAGTCGCGAATAAGCAGAAGCATTGAGATTCTGTCGCTAATTTCCTGATAATAGAGGTTGACTTAATAGAAATGTACATGAGGACAGTCTTAATTTTAATTAACATGTTAAAAATAACAAAATTGAACGAAAAAACTTCAAATAATTTAAATGTATTTGTAATTTTAAAGACCACCAGAAACCGAAGTGTATGTATGTAAAAGAAACGCGATTTGTCAGGACCTCGGCAAGTGAAAGTACTTAGTCTCTGCCTACCCTATTAGGTTACGGGCGTGAGTTATGTATAAAGTTCATTTTGAGAATCACCCATATTATAAACTGAAAAATATTTCATCTTGTACTAACTCGGCGATGGCCCATGCCTTTCTTGAGGCGCGTATTGAAGCACGTCATTGTAGACACGAATGAAAAGACTCCCAACTCAACTTGACCGATCT
>JAODUI010000003.1:2707707-2730477 GCA_027563995.1 Papilio gigon
TGAATAGAAAGGAATCTTCTATTCCGATGATGAAAGAATTAAAAGAGTTTCTTACATTAAGAGTCTCCGCTTTTGAACTTATGAATGAAAAATATGCAGATAAAAGTCAGCAAGTAGTAAGTACTAAATATAAGTTTTCACATAGTGCAACTAAAATAAGATACAATGAATGTACTTTGTGTAGAAATAGTCATTTATAACTAAATGTCCTAACTTTTTAGAAATGTCTGTAGAAAAAAGAATTCAATTTATCAAGAATAATTCATTATGTTATAATTGTTTACAGCCATATGATGCAAGACACAAGTGCTCAAGAAACTTGTGCAGTATTTGTCATGGGAAACATAATAGTTTAATACACTTAACTAACAGATCAAGAAAGGTAAAAACATCTAGGTTTACTAACCCTGATAATATATCTTTACAGTCCACACATACCCCCATCAATCCACATGCTCAGAGCCCTATAAAATATTTGATATTGCACTAACTCGGCGATGGCCCAGGCGATGCCGCAGCCCTCGTACGTGGAGGTGCCGCGCCCCAGCTCGTCGATCAGCACCAGGCTGTCCGGGGTCGCCGCCTGCAACACGTGTCACACGCACCGTTAATATAATCAATAAAATAAAGATTCCGCTAGCTTGAAGGCTTTCTGTCGCTTGTTGCTGTATTCCATGTACTTTCTGCTACCGTCTTTATTTCGTCGGCCCATCGAGGACATGGTCTGCCATTTTGCCTACTATCGTATTTAGTAAACTAAGTAATTAACCTCAGATTGTGTTGCCTGTTCATTTCAATTTCAGCTTCTCAGCAACGACTGTGGCGTCTTTTGTTTTCGTATACTTCTTATTTGTAATTATCATTCTGTCCAACCGCCAGCGCAGTAAATAACTTGATTACCTTACCCTAAGTATAGCGGCCGTATCCAGCATCTCCAGCATGAAAGTGCTATGCGCGTGCTGTTCTTTGTCGGAGGCGCCGAGACGCGCGCGCAGGGCCCGCAGGCGCGGTATCTGCGCGGAGGCCGCAGGCACCGGGCAGCCGGCGTGCGCCAGCAGCACGGCCGCGCCGCACGACCGCATCCACGTCGACTTGCCGCCCATGTTCGCGCCCGTCACTATGTGCATCACGCATTTACCTAAACATTTCATTTGAATTTTAAAAAGCTGAATTAAATAAATGTAAAAATACACGCAGAATAACACGCTCATAGTAACGTATAGATTAACAAATACAAATACATTTTTTTATAACATATTAGTAGATTTTTGTTAATATACTAATATTTCTTCTAAACATTCGTAGTATGCTTGAAAAAGCTTGAATTAGGATGTGGTTCACAATAGTCGAATGGTGCATGAATCCATGACCGATATATCGGTAGTCCGCCTTAACTATTAGACTATTGGCGCTTCAAATATTGGTAATATGAATTACAACACTGACAGATGAGTCGACATTGTTCTTTGAAAGACAGCTATTATGGTTTAAAGTTAAATACTAGGTTCTGTGTGTTTTAAGGCACTATACTAAGCGTAGCACCCTCTGATCTTTTTGGTACTGCTTTTTCCATTAAAAAAGCATTACACCATATGGCGATGATCATATAATTATCATCTATTGATTAAGCAGTAAAGCACCAAATAATTCTAATTCCAATTTACAGCAACAGAAGATATCGCCAACCTCGTTTAAAGTGAACGTCATTAGGTATGTAGGAGACGCCCTCCTGCACCTCCAGGCAGGGGTGGCGCACGTCGCGCAGCAGCAGCTCCTCCACGGCCTCCGTCAGCACGGGCCGGCAGTACGGCAGCGGCGCCGCGCAGCCCGCCACCGCGAACGACACAAGCACGTCCACACGAGACACCACGTGCGACAGGCTGAATAGACATTCCGAGTAGCCGGCTGGAATTTATTTACATTGATTATTTTGACGTTGAACGCTTTGACTGTGTTCTACATGTATATATGCAATCATCCAGATCCGTAAAACCAAATATTTTCGTAATTACCTAGTTCACTAATTTATATCACATCGATAACAAACTTAGGAAAGTATTGAGAAAGGCCACGTCCAGCAGGCAGGTAAAGATTGCTGCTGCTGATGATGACAACAATCTACGATGCTTTAATTTCGGAACAAATCTAGACCTTACTCTAATTTTCTTTTTATATTAGTATTTTTAATTAAATTTTCTACTAACTTGCAATGTTAACAATTTCAGCTACAACTTTGTCCTGTTCCTTTTCATATGTGTCCTTGGTGTGCACGTATTGCTCGGTGATGTTCTCCAGCGCGCTGTTCCTGAACCTCACTCCGCCCTTCACCGCGTCTATTATAGTGAACTTCTTGCTGCCGCGTATAGCATGCTCCTCTTTATTAGTTATTCTGAAAAAAGTATCTATTTTTGAACCCCACGTACTAACGTGTTCGATTTTTAAATTACATATGTACATCCAACATCTCCGAAGTCTATGTCGAAGGGAAGGAAAACATCCTGTTGACGTTAAATTCAAAAATATGTGTTGTCAACCCGCACTGAGTCAGCATGGCTGCCTAGGCCTAGTAACGCGTAACAGGGTAGGAACCCAGCTCCTCAGTGAAGATGTATGGTGAGCTGATGACCTGTTATTAGTGGTTTACGATCGTCACTGTCATCTTGTTTAAAAAAAACAACAAAATGGTTTCAAACGACGAGTTTGGACAGTCGAATTTCACAGTAAAGCTGTCTGAAAACATTGGAACGAGTGTATCGAATTCATTGGAAATGAGAAATCGTACAGTACCTAAAATAAAATCCATTCTGCGGATTATTCTCCAGCTTGATAGTCTTGCCGGGGTCCAGTCCGAGGCTGTCGGCAGCAGCTCGTAGCTGACGCTCCGCTGAAGCCTGCTGCTTGTCCAGTTCCTCGCGCAGACTCTGCAGCTGCTCATCGAATGACGCCTTCACTAAGTATTCACCTGGAATTACACAAGCGTGTAAAATGTTCATTTAAAAGTGCACTCAGAGTCATTATAACGCTAGATTTAGTTCGTTTAGTGTACATTCAGATAGTATAAATTATGACTAATATATTAGAATTTAAAGGCATCCAAACGCGGCAAAAATATTTATGTTTTCAATAACGTCGGCATTGAAGTGAAACAGTGACCAAAGAACGTATATATAAGAGGACAAGTGGGGGCAGCACTGTCGCCATTTATATGTCTTTTTTTAATAAATCCTTACCTCTATCTACAGCCTCCATATCGACCGTAGTTTCTATCATCTGCTGGTACTTCTCAAGATCGCCGTGCAGCTCGGATATGGGCTCCGCGAGCGCCGAGTGCACCGTCGCGTTCTCCGCCTGCGCCAGACATTGTAGCAACGACGGCAGTCGCTCTATTGCCTGCAAAAACAGGGTGTTAATTAAAAAATAAAAAAAATAATGCAAAAGCTTCGTACGGCAAAATCGTTTCGGTTGTCTAGGTTGATAGCCTTTTTCCCATTGAAAAGAGGGCATAAATTTATCTTCCGGCACACTTCACCTGGTAGATCCTATAGCAGTCGTGCAAGCTGGCCTTCCGCCGGGTGAGCCTTCGCGCGAGGGCCTGCAGGTCAGGAGCGCGCCGCAGCATTTCATGCAGCTGCAGCCGCACCTGCGACCGCTCCATCAACACCTGGACTATATCCAGCCGCTCATTGATCAAGTTGATATCGCGTAGCGGCTGACGTAGCCATTGCGCTAATAATCTGAATAAAAAAAAATTAAATAGGTAACTTGGAACTTCTGTGGAAGACAGGTTCATGTTGGTATTTTAATGTATGTCCTCGATTAATTCATTAAAACAATGATAGCATCGTAATTTAATTTTGGGACCGTATTCTGTAGAAGGTATTAAAAAGGCCTATATCCAGCAATAATTTAGTAAAAATATATATATATTTTTTTAATTTTAACAATTCTTTTTCTCTATATTCTATACCAAAATTACTTTACATCATCAGCAGCAGCCCTTGTCTGCCCACTGCTGGACATAGGCCTTTCTCGTTGCCTACCACAGTATGCGGTCCTCCTTCCGCATCCAGTGACTTCCCGCCGTCCGCACTATACATGCGCATAAGTAAACAAAGGCTGACCGTTTGCCGTGCTGCGTGCGACATCTGTCGAGCAGTCCGTACAGACTGCGCGAGGGGGCGTGCGACGCATCACCCAGCTCTGGGAACACGTTGAGCGCGGTCAGCGCCGCCGCGTCCAGGTGCAGAAAGCCGTCAGTTTGGATAGTCGTTAGATGGAACCTGGAAAATAATACAATTTTTACTTTAATATTGTTTTTACAGATACAACTGTTGTATTTAAAGATGTATAAGAAAAATGAACTAGTCACTCGCCCGGATGGGTTTGTAACTATTCGGTGCCAACACCGTATGAATGTCGACTATTTTAATTAGTGACAACAGATTAAAAAAAACTTAAAAGTATGACATAATGAAATCTTGAAGTAATAATTTAAGTATATAGAAACTACATATATTTTATGTATATAGTACCATTAGAATTACTCTGTTATGTAAACATATCTATTTTGCGCGTGTATCTACACGTTGTAGACGTCACGTGGATCTTCATGCTGTTTTACTTTTAGAGCGATATTTTCCAATATGAAAAGGATAGGAAGGGGAAGGGAAGTTGGCAGTAGAGGGGACGTGTGAGATAGACTCATGTAACAATTTGATTTATCGAAGATATCCCGGAGTATTGATGTTTGCAATTTTTTATTATAAAAAATACAATATGATAATTGTGACTTACAAACAAGACGTACTTATTTACAAAATATTTGTTGGGATATTTTATATTAAGAACTAGCTGACCCCGCGAAATCTGTTTCGCCTTGAAGGCAATAAATAAACAGATTTTTGAATTCAATAGAAAATACAAGAAAAAAAAAACATTTCCTCCTCGGAAGAAAACGTCTATATGGTAAATGGAAAAGGGCTATTTTTTAAGCCTTTCACGGGAGTTTTTCTAACTGTTCTCACCTTTTAAACCATCCCTTGACCTCCACGAAGATTCCAAGATCAAGATAAGATAAATCCGTTCAGCCGTTCTCGAGACTAACGAACAGCAATTAATTCTTATATATATATATAGATATGGCTTTTACAAGTATAAGTTTCAAGTGTTCAAAACTATGATTCAACTACATAATTTAAATTAATATTAAAAGGAAATTACATAATAACAAATAGGACGTTAATATAAACTGGTATCATCTGTACAACATACACGACGTTTATGAATTCGTTCGAGAACAACCCAGAGATTGACTTATCGAATGTTTACGAGTGAAATCCTAAGAAATGTTTGAGATAAGACGGCTCAGGTCAACGTAACCGACGGCTGCACTACAATATTACGATTACTGCATACGCAGAATTATCAGTGGCTTTCCACTGGCGAAACTATACCAATATACTAAATTACATTCTTTGCTTTTTTTCATATGATCGTCGATTGCTTGAAACATATAAATATTGTGAAGAAAAATTTACATCCATAGATTAGAGTAAATTTTCATATAAATAAATAACTAACCAGAACATATAATAATAAATTTTAATGAACCAAAACAACGCCCTCTAGTGACAAATTTCTATATTAATTTTTTTTTTGGTACAAAATAAGTTTTGAAGTCGTTGTAAAGTGGAGGATCGCTGTGGATGGGTTTGGGAACGGATTATGTTCAGCAGTGGACTGACACAGGCCGATGGTTACTTACCTTCCAAAGTTAGTGTTGTCATTCAGTAAAGTGGTATATCTGATGGCGGCGGCCAGACTAGACATGGCGACGTCTTTACGCGTCTCGGGGAACGCGTTCGCATCTTGCGACTGACTGTCTTTGAACTTGAGCAATCGATTGAGATCCTGTATCAAGCCTTCCGTGGAGAAGTCGGATCTCTTCAATTTGGTCACTGTCACGTTGGCTCTTTGCATCACTTTCTTTAGAGCTTTTTGCTGAAATATAAAATAAAATGCATTAAAAACTCTGGTAGATTTTCCTATAATGACAAATAGTAAGGAAAATTTAACTTAACGGTAATAATTTAGGTGACCTTGAAATTTATTAGTCGGTAGAATTTGAGTATGAAATTAATAAACACTGTCTTTAAGTTTATTGCTACGTATGTTGGGGGCATTGGGAAAGGCTTGTGTCCAGCAGTGGGCAGACCAAACTCGTGACGGTGGAGCATGGAGTGCCCTGCACCTAATGGAACAACGACTTAATGCGGACGGCGGGAAGCCGTTGGATGGGGAAGGCGGAGGACCTTACTGTGGTGGTAACTGGGAAAGGCTTATGTCCAGCAGTGGGCAGACTAAGGCTGATGATAGATATTACATTTTCAATACTAAATCAAGCCAAAAAAGTCTACTTTATCTAGACTCAACTTTAGGATTCATGAAACATTAATTGCTATCCACTTACATCTTCATTATCAGCGTGCACGACGAGACATTCGGCTGGCGCCATCTGTACGGTGATCGTCTCCAGCTGCGTCAATAAATCATCGTCTGTGAACTCCGATATGGAGAGCTGATAGTCGGCGGCCGCCACGCAAGCGACTCCTAGAAGACGACCCTGGAAATATCAAGGCTTGAAGTATAGTACAATAGACTTATCAGGTTGGCCATACCTACCCATCGACACAATATATTATATATATTATTAATAATAATATATTAATATCAATATTAATAATAATATATTAGACAGAGACATTTAAAAAAATAATTTAGATAAAAGTGTGTCGTTGGAAACACCAGAGGTGTTAATAACGTAGGGCAAAATATTTAGTAATTGCAACATTGATACAAATGTCGTCGGTTGCCATGGTAACAAGCGAAAAGAATAACGCTGGACGCGTGAGTGCCGGAAAGGAGTATTTTGCAATTGTTTAAGAACTAATGTTCAATTCATAACTTGGTCATCCGTTATTTTGACGTTTACAAAAATAAATACAATTATGATTGCTAAAAATATACATATTGAATTTATATAGTTGCATAATTAGACGCATATAAATAAATTGAACCAGGTTGGCGATGCATGATGCAAAAAAAATATTTAGTAACAAACAATATCTTGACAGCGGAAGACTAATGCTTAGAAATTACAGTAACGCTATTATGATTTTCACTGTTATACTTAATAATAGAACAAAACTGCTTATTAAAAAACAACATACAGTAAATAATAAAGCTAATAATTATATGAAGTCCTCCAAAAAGTTATTATTAACTTAGTACAATGAGATAAGGAGTCGGGTCGGTCTCTGCAATTCATAGCATCACGGTCAAGTTTAGATAAAACATTAATTGACTGTTAATTTGTTTTATTTTAAAACGTAATAAAATACATACAGCTTTGTTTACATGTTTAAATATACGATGGTCAATTATGTTCAATACAAAAAAAAAAACTTAGTATAAATGTCACAAAGAGAAATCCTAAAAGTGTCTGTTATTATATAACAAAAGATGGCATAGATAGGAATACTGTCATGTCATGTGTGTCATTAGTAGACCGGCGACGCCAGGTGAGGGAGGAAAATTTTGGAATGTAAGCCACGGTTGGGGACCAGTACTGTTGTGTGTCCTCCTTCCAGGTGGACTCAGTGAGGCAGGAAGTCGTGGGATACGGAAGGCGGAGGATCGCATTGCTGTAGAAGGTATTAGAAAAGGTAATCCAGTGGGCAGACAGAGGCTGATGATGATGTATGTGTGCATGTTTGAATATATATAAGGTGATAAATGTGCCAGGGCTGCACTGGATGATAAACATTAATTTCTAACGACTGGAATTGTGTTGTACATTTCAATTACCTTCGTCACAGCATCCGTTTTGAAATTGACCGCCATCAAGCAAGGTGCGTTTTCATTGGCAGTGCCGAGACCGTCACCCAGCACCTCCTCTAATTGCGAAAGATTGCCGGGCGAACCTTTGTACTCTAATCGCCATTCGTTGTTCTTTGAAGATCCTTCCGATACATAAATTTCAACACGGTATCTCCTCACCTGTAACACGGGGAATAAAATGGTAAAGGAGCAAATATAATACATTAATATGTATAGGGAGACAATGAGAAAGAGATACCGACGTTCATGGACGACAACACCAGAACAGCAGATGCGTTGCAAATCTTCATGAAAATTAGCTAATAAAACATTGTACAATATTCTAGTAATCATACTCTGGTATTCCCTAGTTATTACCACGCTATTTCACTATAGTTGTAGGAGACTAATTTAAACTATACCTATAAGATTTGAGTGGTTCCAAGCTGACCAAATCCCGTCGAATACCCAATGAATAAGTACACCTTATATATAAAAGGAATAATTTTATAGACATGTTAATACTGAATCCAATAACTTAGGGCGAGTATCAACATTTCTTTTATCGTGTAAAACGAGTGGGAACAACAAATTGGACCTAGTCGCTCATTGAATTCAGAAACAACAGAAAAACTTGACGGTGTTCGAAAGATGTACACTAAAACTTTATACATACCAATAACAGTTTCCTGATAAGTATTTCAAAGTTTCCCTTAGAGAGTACCAGGTAGTCGAGTTTGTCCGGTTCGAGACCCATCCTCTTGATATTGGCGATGGAACAGAAGACCTCGCGAGCGGCTGTCGTAGCATCTGCACCGTGCACACTATAGTACTCATTGCGGTCAAAGATACGAACTGTTGTTGGTGGTTTCTGTAATCATTTGCTTAATATACTAAAGAGTAACAAGACAATACATTTATTATAGGAAGAAATATAATAACTACTGTTACATTATAATTTTCAATTTGATTGTTCGACCTTAATAAAATTAGATTGAACCAACCTATTGCTCTTTCCGTGTTACTAACTACAGATGTCTTTATAGAATACAATACGGTAATAAAAACTTTCAGCCATAAGAAACATTATATGTTACTTAATTATAAAATAATCATCACAATTATTAAATCACTTTATTGTATTAGCGGTTTGCGCAAAACAATACGTTTGTTATTCACAAACATAGTGAAATAAACAGATAACGTAGAGGAAAATGGTTAGCACAATAAGAAACACGTATTGTTCTGATACGCATACAAAAATTGGTGTATTAATAATATACAATTGTTATTACAAAGCGATGATAAATCTTGAACGGCGATTTACTAGCAGTGAAGACTCTAGTGTGATTTTGAGTACTGCAGTGTTTTTGAGAGAAGGTGACAAAGGTTTTGTGGAATTATTGATGTTCAGTGATCATTGACAACCATGGTCATTTACACTTCTTAAGAACAATAAAACTTTTGTTTGATAAACCATAGAATATAGGAGATAGGTTGGTGTACCACCGAATGGTAAGCGATCCAACACGAAGATCACACAACAAACGAGATTACCTAATGCTATGTAATGAGGAAAAGTGTTTACTGAAAACATTTTTGAATACACGTGTTTTTCCGACAAATGTGCAGTTATTGTTTTGTCTAAACAATTGAGGTTTGGATTGAAATAAACAGTAAAACAGCTTCAGTACAGCTGCAGTCTTAATTCAACGGTTTAGCAATAACTCAGTACGTCATTTCAACTTATTATTTCGTTTACTAAAAAGCAAAACAATATTGATTGCAGTGATATTTAAAGAGTGGTGTCGGTGGGAATAGGCGCCTCAATAACGGTTACCAAGACTAGATTGATTGCAAGATCTGTCACTTACTAGAATTACTATTGTAAATAAAAAAAAACGCAGTGAAGTTTTACTCCTTTATTTAAAGAGACGCTTTTGCTGAGAATAAAACGAGGACTCAAGGGTTTAAGATATCGAGGTGCTAAATGAACTTCAGCCTTCCTTCTCCTACGGGTTTACGAGCCAATGGAAGGATTCGACTGTGTCATATCGGTGGAAAAATTCTACTACTGTAAACAGCTACGGATCGACTAGTGCCAGGTAAATTTTACATATATGTTACAAATTAACATACTCATCATCATTATCATTCAACACGGCAAATTCTGTGCCTAATCCATAGATTAATCACCACAATATGTTTTGAGCAAACACCGTATTGGTCCCCAATAACAATAACATAGACACTTTCGTGGTTTATCATCAGCCTTTGTCTGCCCACTGCTGGACTTTCATGGTTGGTTTTAATAAAGAAGGCTGTATGGTTTTCACTCAATTACATGATTAGTTTGTATTGTAAAGTTATCTGTCTCTAGCAAAATTGACATAGGAACAGGTTTGTCCTTTAAATAGGGAGTTTGTCGATGCTGTGGGCGTTGGTGATTGTTTAAAATTAGTAGATGTGTTATTTATTGATCTTTATCTTGTTAATATCTATATTGTATCATATTTGTGAGGGAACATCAACCTGCCCTTTTCCCCACGGAGGGTCGACATAGTATGAACTACTCTTCCATACATCTCTGTCAGCAGTCATATCGCACTTTCTACACATACCCTCTTTCACGCAATCCATCCACACCTTCGGTCTTCCTCTCCTTTTATAGCCATCTACATTTCATCACCTTTTTGTTTCTGTGCTCATCATCTCATATTCGTGAAGGATGACATATTATATGTCCAGTTGTCGTAATATTTAATAAAATGATAATTTTATATTTTTTTTCCTCTGCCCTTGTATCTTTGTCCTACTTATAAAATGTAAGCATTATTAAAACTGGGCTATTTATCTTTATTGATACATGAGCGATTTATTACTAAAACTATTTGTGCCCTGTGACTGTGTCTGCTAGGTGACGTGTTCTTCCAGATAATGTTTTATATGAATGCCAAATTTCATCCAAATCTACAAGACCGTTGTAGTGAAAGCTTCTAACAAAGATCCAATATTTAGCATTTACAATAACAGTAAGATATAACTTGGACAACGAAAAATAATTAATCTAATAGTTATCATTGGTCTGTTACGGTTATTATTTGGCATTTTCATTTTTCAAACACTTTCGAAATAAAATAAATTGCATTTAGCAAAAAGTGAAGTGGGGGAAGAGAATTATGTTTAGTATAAAAACGGACTATAAGCGAATGATGAAACGCAACGTTCGAAACCTTAGTAAAAACTGAAAACCATACAGTTCTCTACGATCCGTTGATAATTCAAATAAATAATAATAATCGAGTTTGTCTCGTCTTACAAGAAATCACGTCGACTTATCCAATGTTTAGTAAAAAAACCAAACCACGTCTTTACTGATCTTGTTTGTTCATTTTTTTGTATAAATGACAAAGATACTACGATGCCACAATAAAGAAAATTTGTTCAAGAACGGACGATAAATTGACGTGATGTGATCACACCATAACTCGAATATTATTTGTGTGTGTGTGTTTTTTTTTTTAATAAAATATTACTATAATGGTCAAATCACCCTTTCATAATAGGGTAGGCTCCGAGCTCCTCAGTGGGGATGTATAGTTACTATTACTAGAATTTCGTTAATTTACTAATATTTCTTGGAACCATTCCTGATAAGTTTGAAAAAGCTTGTGTTCGGATATGGTTTACGACAATAATTGAATAGCGGGATTCGATACCACGACCGCTATATTGGTAGTCCGCACCTATAACCAGTAGAATAGTGGCTCTTCAATCTTATACTCAGTCAGTATATTCAGATGCAGGATCCCCACGGGTCCGAAACTAGTCGGTACCTACACAGATCTACACGTGAGTTAAGCCGTATTTATTAGTCGTTTAGTGAAATATCGAACGACAGTTTATATTATGTTTTTGGTAACCCCCCGGTAAAACATTTATATTTATAACATTCAAATTAATTGTAATTAAGTAACACCACTAATCATAAGGTAGGCTCCAAGCTCCTCAGTGAGGACGTATATTGAGCTGATGATGATGAAGTAATAAGAGATGATTGAATATATGATGTCATGTAGCTGATTTATGATAAACAAGACAAATTTTGAAAGGTTTCCAAGTGATTCACATGTTGGTCACCAACCAATATAGATATGTCCTCTTGTGTCAAGGATTGAGGAGGTATTACGTGTTGGTCGTATTTTGCACGGCCACTTCTGAGAACGGAGCAGTCGCGACCCGCCAGGAGGTTATCTTAGCTGAGATATAAAGTTAAAACAATAAATTGGCGTCTCCCGTCCGGTCAAAGTCAGTATAGCTCGACAACTGTGCCGTATTTGGCGTACATCCATGAATTAATAGGAAGACAGTAATTGTAAGTTTTTTTTTAAAATAAAGTTTATATTGTTGTTATTGATTGATAGATTTGTTTGGTACATTTTTTTTTATTTTGTAAAAAAATATTTTGAATTAATAAATATTAGGTAATATATAGCTTGAGGATAAAGTGAAATATATGTGATGCTTACATTAATTACTTGTGATTTTATAAGCAATTAATTAAACAAATTGGCATCCTTATATTATTCATATAATAGAACTAATCGTTATTTATAATAATTATTAAATTTCACTGGTGACTAGTTCGCGATGCTGTCATATCAAGTTGCAGATTTAGATTCGATTCACGCGAAAACTATTGAGATTTTTAAGAATATTACAAAACCTAATATCGCTTGACTAAAATATTAAGATCTTTTTGTTCATATATCTATGTCTATTGTTATAATATAAACATTTAAGAGAACAAAAATCCCATCGAATATTTAAAATCAAGGATTTACTTCAAAATTCAATTATTCCAATTAAAGTAAACAGTCATTATTCATTGTTTTAAAAATGAGATCGGAATTTGCGTATTCAATACTTTCGAATATGGCACAGAATCAGTTGACGCTGGCGGGGACAGGGCACAGCATGTGAATTAAATTTAATAACCATTTTACCGACATTGCAAATTGGATGGTTGTCCAACGAAGTAGCACTGCGGAGCTTTCGTTCCGTTCTACGTTGAGGCAAAGTGTATATAATGTTTACGATTATTTAATAACATTCTTAAACGTTCATTTAAAATTTAGTACCAATTTTTTATAACAAAAGTTGTATGTAAAAATATACAAACAAAATTTTCCTTTTTTACAGGAGTCTTTCAAGATGAGGTATTTGCTTGTCATTGCCGCGTGCACGGCTTTGGCCTTTGCTAAACCAGAATTTTATAAGGAAAAAGAAGATTTCCAATACTCCAGAAGCTCCTCCGATGAAGGTAGTAAGTCCGGCTTCTATGGCGCTCAAAGAGGCAATATGGGCGGCAACTATGAAAAGGCACACAACATGGACGGTTTAGCACAGCACCAGATGAGTGGACTCGTGCGCACCGTTGACGGAGAGCTGGCGGACGGGTACAAAACGAGAACCGGCAGCGTGTACAGCGCCGCCAACTCTAGGGGCATCTACGGCTCGGGACACTATGACTTAAGCAATCTACAAGGTAGAAATTTTGAGGAAACAGGAACATTTGACAATTCGCATTCTTCTATGACGTCACAAAGTTCAGCATTCGGACACTCTAGATTAAATAGTGGAGCGCTCAGCAGTAGCAACCGCGGCCACAGCTCCGGATACAGAGGATATCAAGCTGGAGACCAATCTCAACAATACATGCAAACGAATTTGCAATCTACAGATAATCTACAGGGCGCCCGTGGGTACGATTATGGAAGTGAAGCTGCTCAGCTTTCAACCTCAGGCTTTCAGAGCCATCACGATTACGATCTAAGTGCATCTAGTTTAGATCGCACAGGTGCATATGGAAGCAATACGCAAAGCCATATCCTAACTGCATCACCCGTAAGAGTTGTAGTCAGACCCGGAATCAGAAGGACTGTTCCGCTCACTGCTCAAGTCTACGATGCTGAACACACCGATACTTCTTTCAACCGTGAGCATAGTAACATTAACAGAGAAACGGAATTATTAAATAACAATGGACAGCAAGTAAGCTACAGGTCCGCGGAGGCGCCTAAACATTATGAGTCTTCATATAGTTACCACAAGGAATGGGAGAAACATAACACTCAGCCAATTAATGTCCCTGGCGCCGTACCAACTGTAAATCCTTTTTCGACACAGAGTGAAACACGTGGAGACGTAAATGAAGAGAAAAATTTAGAAAATATTCAGCACCAATCAAATATTGATGCTTATAATTCGCAAGCGAGGAATACAGCTTTTACGGCCAATACTCAGGCATCAAGTCAAGCTAGATATCAAGCAGGCTACAACGTGAAACACAGCTCAAGTTCTGCGTCAGAACAAAACTCGAATAGTTATAATACAGGTAGACGCAGTGCTTCCCTAACCGGTAGTTCTTTGGTGGCATCAAATGCTAATGAATACAACAGGGGCAGCGGTAGTTCATTGTTAGCCTCTAATGCAAATGAATACAGAACAGGTAGCACCGGCTCCCTATTAACCGCAAATACAGATGAATATAACAAAGCTGCATACGGAAGCAATACTGACGAACATATTGCCAATGCTGCTAATTCTGGAAATCTTGTGCAGTTACTGAGTTCGAAACCAAAGAGTTACCATTCTTCGTATTCGTATCATAAGTCTTGGGAAAGACAAGGCGACCCTTACGTAATAAAACCGGCTGGAAGTGGTACGTTTGATGGTCAGGAATCTCAAAAATTAACTGCTGCTTCAGGCACCCAAGGGGCGTATTCTTCCCGTCAATATGGATCTCAATATAAGCAAGCCCATCATAGCTTTTCACATAATGGATTCGACAGCGATTGTGACGAAGAAGGTCACGTTCGGGTAGCTCGTTCTACTGACCCAAGGTATAAACCAGAGTTTCAGGCATACCAAAATATGTACCAAGGCCAAGAGGAATATGGACAGCAACCACAAAACCGTTTGGAAAAGTTAGAAGATTTGGGGCAACAACCACAAAATCACTGGGATAACCTACAAGGCTTTGGACAACAAGAACAGAATAATTGGGAAACTTCACAAAACTTAGGACAACAAATTCAAAGCCAGTGGGACAACTTACAAGATTTAGGGCAACAACCTCAAAATCAATGGGATAATTTGCAACATTTAGGACAAGAAACTGAGGGGAAATTCGATAAGTTGGAAGGTTTAGGACAACAGCCTCAAAATCAATGGGACAATTTGCAAAATTTAGGACAAGAAACTGAGGGGAAATTTGACAAGCTGGAAGATTTAGGACAACAACCACAACATCAGTGGGACAATTTGCAACATTTAGGACAAGAAACTGAGGGGAAATTTGACAAGCTGGAAGATTTAGGACAACATCCCCAAAGTCAATGGGATAATATTGCAAGTCAAGAAACAGAGCAAAAATTTGATACCTTACATACTATGGGCCAACAAACTCAAAACCAATGGGATATGCCAGAAACAGGTCAAATGACGCAAGGAAGATTGGATAAGTTAGAAGATTTTGGACAACAAACTCAAACACAATGGAACAAATTAGAACATTTTGATCAGCAATCAGAAAATAAAGCAGATAAAGTAGAAGACCTAGGGCAACAGTTGCAAGCAAACTGGGATATTACCCAACAGCAGAACAATTGGCAGAAATTGGAAGACCTCAACCAACATACACAAAGTAAGTATGAAAAGTAATAAAACATATCTCTAAAATATCGCTAATCACAACGGCCATAACATATAAAATCAACTTATTAAAACAAAAAATATATTACTCAAAAATTCCTTATTAAAGATCCCTTTAAAATCTTTACCATTTGATATAATTTATGCCAGTTTTATAAATCTTATAAACGTATATAATGTACAATTAAAACTTTCCGGATGTAAATAATGATTATTTAAAATACTTAAAATAGGGGACCTGGAACAACAGATACAGGACCAAGATGAACAAACACCCAAAATGGCTTTTTATGGCAAAGAATTTGGCCAAAGCCAAAATGTACCACCGAATGTTTTTGATCCGAACAACACTCAAGACAATCAATTAATAGACAAAGAACACTTCAGTGGGAGTAATTTACCACAAAAAGAAGACAAGGATTTAACTAATGGTCCTTGGAATAACTTTATGCAACATTTGGGTGGATTTCAGGAAGAAAACTCTAATTCAAATATAGATAACCAAAATCCAACGCATACTTCTAACAATAATTTTGACAGACCTATTGAAGGTCAAAATTTAGAAACGTATGAATTTGGTTCTCCTAAAATATTTCATAGTCAACAAACACAAAATACTTGGAACGCTGAGGAAGAAGACACAATAGAGCAGAAAACTTTAGAAAAAAATAAAAATGTAGGCTTTAATAACCCTAACTGGCATAATGTTAACAATTTACAGACACAAACAGAAAAGAGCACAAATAAAGAAACTGAAAATAAACTACATCCGTTAAACAGTAACTGGGATAAAACTGACAGTGAGTATACAGAAACAGAGAAAGACTTTCATTCACAAGATGAACACAATACTTCTTTGTTAGGAAGTCTTTGGGATAGAATTGATGGTATAGCGAAAGAAACGCTTAAAGACGTTGATGAGGATGACGGTACACAAACGTCTAATAAAGTAGATTCAACATACCAGTCACAACAAGAAATTGAACCAATTGCAGATCACAATACACCTGCACCATTGAAACCTAACGGAAATACAAATTTGATAAAACCAAATGTTCTACCACAAGATAAAATCGCAAGGCCTATAGATGTAGGTCGTGGTGACATTGGTGTTGAAGATACTGATTCAATCTCGTACTCACCTGAAACAAATGAACCTCACAAATCACCAAAAGAAATAGATGCTTTGAGTTTAACTCGAAACGTACAAACGGTTGACCCAACGACCGACAAAAACCAATTAAACATACTAACTGATAAAGAATTGAAGATAGTACAAGACTTAATTAAAAAAATCGAAAGTGAAGACTCTGACGAGATTATAATATCTTCTACAAGCACAACAAAAACTCCAATCCCAACAATTTCAACTCACAAAGACGAAGATGTATTGGCTGATTTAAATGAAAATGAAGAAAAATTAGTACAAGCGATCAACAATAAATTTATATTTAATCAAAATAAGAAACATACTACTACACCCTTTACGTCAATAGGAGATATCTATGAACAGCAATCAAGGAATAAAGAAGACTTTGAACACAATACCCACAGCCATCCAACATCCCACCATCATCATGACCATTTCCATACAAATCTCCACAAAGATTTGGATCAGAAAAATGAAGACTATGAACATGAAGGACAACAGAATATGGATCAGCACTTTGAAGATTTTCAACAAACACAGGATTTACAAAAACAAAGTCAATTAGAGAACTTTGCACAACAACAACAAGGTGATTGGATATCCGAAAACAATCTCGCTCAAGTTCTAGACCAACAATTGATATATTTAGGTGAAGTCTCACGAAAGTTCGATCAGCAACAAATAAATGATGAAATAAAAGACATTGAAGCAACACTAGAAACTAAAATGGATGATTTAACACCCCCAGAGCCAGAGCCCGAGCAAGAGGCACAAAAGCATGGGTTTTGGAAGTCAGTAGGTAATAAACTAACAAATGCTAAAAAGAAAGTCATGTCTTGGTTCTCTTAACAATGCAAATAACTTATAACTCTAACAGGCCAAAAAAATTACTTTTAAAATGTTAACATGACGTAAGAATTAAGTGCTATGTACATAAGATGTCTTAATATATTACTAGTTTAATAAATTAAAATATGTCACATTGGCTTTATAATTTAATAAAGTACACCATTCATTAAGCAAACATGTACATATGTGTTCTTACCAAGATTTAGATTAAAGTTTGTTTGTTCTAAACAGAATTTAGTCTGTGGAAATATTCACTTAGAAGTATGTTAGCTTGTTTACCGCCATTAAATTACACTGTAATTATCTTTCCTTAAACGTCACAGGGTTAAATATTATAATCCCCATGTATAGAATAATAATTCTCCTATTAATTTTGGTATTTGATCAAAACAAAGTTTAAAACGCTGAAATATAATTAATATTTCAATGCAGTGTAAACTTACAGTAATTACTGCCATACTGACCTCTGTAAGGGAGTTAAAGTATTTGATGAATGCCCGTTGCTGGACTGAATCTGGAAATTAAATATTTGATTGTATTAGTTCTTGTATATATTGTAAATATGCAGTCTTTGTTTTTACAGACAATAAAAGGGTCAGACAATAGGTCAGTTTGTTGGTGTTCCAGGGTCAGTAAATGTATTGTCAGTTGTATTTTTAAGATTGTTCAATGACTAATAAAAGAATGCGAATTATTATGTTTTAATTATTGAATATATCACTTTAAGAGCTGGTCTAAGAGCTCAAAGCTGGTGCTTTTGATAAATAATGCTATTAATGACGTGACAGTAAGCAGGTACGATTAACTTTTTTAATTATACATTGTCTAAGTTTTTCCCTTCAAACCTCTCCTTGATATCCTTTTAATATAAGGGAAGTTTGTTGATGAAATTATTAGGTGATTCCCTTGACTTTGGTAAAAGATTAAATATTTAGCAAGTATATTTAGGTTTAACAAAGTAAATGCATTTGTAAGCATATTTAGATGATGCTTTTAGTTACTCAAAAATACCTTAATTATTTTAAAATATATTTAACGATATACAATGGAGACATAGTGTTCCTTACCTAAGTTCAAAGCTTGAATAGGTTGCAAAGTAGACATAGTGTTAAAAAATAGGAAATACACGAAATTTTATAGCATAATTTACGTTTATTCTTGTTTACCGAAATACTTAAATATCTTTTAAAGTTTTTAAAGCTTTTAATTATCAATGTTTAAATGTCAAGTCGAAATAGAGCAAAAGTCAAAAGTGGCGCGCTTTATATCACAGAATAAATATATTTGTAAGTATTTGACCAGGCTGAATTTTCCCAATTTCCATAATCCTTTCCGCGGATTTATTTTATAATCATATGGAATGGACATAACAATTGAAAGGATTTATACAACTGTTATACTTAAAAGTTTATAATTTAAAAAGACAAGGTACATTTTATTTAATCTGGATTCTCCACGTAACTAAAACGTCAATCTATCGTATGTTTCTGATGAACTGATCAGAATCAGAAGTTTGTGCTTTGACACAACACAAATCGGGTCATGTCAATTGTCAATTGGTGTTGTGTTGTGAAGAAAAAAAATCAAGTTTTGTTTATAATAAATAAATGTTTACCTTTATTTATTAAAACTTAATATGTTGATTTTTAAATGTGCGCTTATCATACTATCTTCAACATACATTTTTTCGTAAGTATCAATATTTACAAACTATTTTTTTGTGTTTGTATTTCAATTAAGTGTTAGCTAAGTTCTTATTTAATTAACTTACTGTAACTAATGTATTTATTTGCAAATATTCCTAATTTAATAAGTTGCATTACTATATTGTTTAGGAACAACAACAACTTTGTTAATTATCTAATTATGATTAAAATTAAAAATATTTAATATGTATTCCTTGTTTCAATAAAACAGTTATTTTTTTCCAGCCTTTGTTTACAAGTGGCAAAAGAAACGAACTCTCTAGATACTGGCCTTGCTTTTTTGTATGTGGTCAGCGGAGCAATAGGTGAGAGGAGATTGCACATTATTGCTTGTAATTTGTTACTTTTGAATATTTAAGATTACTTCAACAATAATCCATATAATAATGATTGAATATGGTTCTTTTTTTTAATTTAAAATGATTAATCTGTAAACATAACTAATTACTGTTTTATTTTTATTCTATGTTGTGTACTTGTTATTTTTTTTTCATTATTAACTGATTTGAGTTCAAAATTTTTATTCATAAACTAACCTTATTTTTAAAGTGTGTCCTTCAGGGACATAAGTTTATGGTAATGATGATATAACATATTAATGCTAAATATGTTTTACCATGGTTTGACAATTAAGACTAGAAAATATAGACATATGTTTAATTTCGTTTGTAATTTACATGTTTATTTTAAAATATAAAATATGTTACTAAAGGATACAGTGTTTATGTAATAAAAATAACTAATCTTATCAAATGTTTGTAATAAACCATTTTATATAATTACTAACAAATGTGCTAACAATTTTTTTCAGCTGGAAAAATCATCTATGACAGATACCAGCAAATTCATGTATTAGGTTCACTAACACCAAATCCCAATGTGACCTCCTTTGCCAATAGGATTGCCTCATTTTCGGCCTCATTCCTGTCTCTGGGCTTCCTAGCATACCTCTTACTATTTCTGTTCAAGGTAAGAATTAACTTATAATTATAAGATACTTGCTATTGCCTATTACCTTGTTCATGCAAATTTAAAAAGTTAATTATTAGTATTATTAAGTAATAAAAACTTAGTAATTGTGATAGTCCAGACAGTAATATCCCAGTGCAAAATTTTATTACATTCAATACATTAGCATGTATGAATTTATGTATGAATAACAGAGGGGTTAGGACCGCATCAAATGGAAGTCTTTTATCTCTGTCTACTCCTCTTTTGGGTGTAACTCATGTTATTGGTATTAGATTTTTTTTCATAACAGTGCAAAATATTGTGTGCTCTTTTAAGAGTAATTATTGTTACATACAATGCTTTCATTAGATGTACTGCAACACCGCAGTTTATCAAGATCCAAATGCTTCGTAACTGTTTTGCAACACTAATGTAACTTTAATTGTGTTACATGTTATTACACAATGTTCATATTAGTTTTTTTTTTTATCGAACAAAAGTTTGTGTAGCTTAATAACAAATTTACAAATATTGGTGTAAAAAAATAAAATACAAATATTGTGTGTAAGCTTATTTCAAAATGTGTTTTTATAATTTTTTTTAATCTATGTGTTCATGAGATCTCTGTGTTTACATGTGTCATTAATTTATTTTGTAAGCAGTACTCTGCCTTCCGCATTTAACATATCCATGTTCAGATATGCTTTTTATAATTTCCCCTTTCTATTGAATGTGTATGCAATTAAAATTTAAAAACTTTCGTGAGGCATTTGACTACACTACTTATAATAACAGCTTAACTCACGTGTACATCGGGCTTGGAACCGAGCCCACGATGGGCTCGAAACAGTCGGTACCGACACCGTTTTACACGTGAGTTATGCCGTTTTATAAGTAGTATTGTGTATGTATTTAAATTATTGATTTTCATTTGTTTTTACTTACATTTTGTTTTACAGGTGGATAGCCATTGCTTAATAGCCCTAAATATATTTATATGTGCTTTCGGCACTTTGTACTTATGGGTACAGGTTAGTACTAAAATTGTTTTATATAAATACACTAGCTGGCGCCCGCGACTCCTCTTACTCGTTACATTTATTACGTTAACCACAAAGGTTTGAAATATAAGCCCTTAGAGGTCATAGTGTAAATATACTAAGATATCAAAGTCGTCAAGCTCATTGTCATCAGTTTCAATTCGCCCTTTAAAGATACGTACGTTGAATTACAAAGTATAATAATATAGTTAATGACTACAAAAAATTAATGTGGAAGGCATTGGGAAAGGTCTATGTCCAACAGTGGGCAGACAAAGGCTGCTGATGATGATGATGATGATGACAAAATATTTAGGATGAATTTGAACCGATTGAGAATGTCTGCCGTCAAAAAAGACATGCCTTTTTTAATGTCTAAGATTTATATCTTCTGAAGCTTGTACTGCCTTGATACAAACTTCTCTATGCACCCCATATGTCGAACAGAACCGGTAACATATATATATATTTTTTTAATACGCAGCGTAAGATATCCTATATCGACATAGTTGACTTTTAGATCCGTTTAAATTTTCAATGGATTATCGTCAACACATTTTCTGTTCCTCTAGTGTTGTGGATGGTCATGGGCGTTAGTGACCTTTTTATATAGGTTCCTACTACTATAAAGCATTTAAAAGCGTGGCGGTAGGAATAAGGTAAAACAGGAAAAAGACAGTGTTTATCCGATTACTACTACGCTATGAAAGTGGTTGTCACTTGTATGTCTTCGATAGACGTAAGAGAATACAGCTGCGTAACTGAAATCCCTTTAAGAATCACTGACTTTCTTAAGGGGGGAAGCTTTTCGATAGGACAGTATAGTATTGACGCGACACGTTTGTTTTACTTACTAATTTTGTTCGGAGTATTTCAAAAGAGTTTTTATGTTTTTTAAAAAGAAAAAAAAATGATGATACCAACCAGTGTTTTGTTTCAGTGTGTTTTAACAACATACATCTCTACATTATTTTATGACAAAAACTTGTTAATCCTTCGACAATGTCTTGCCAATGTGAGCTTCCTTTTATTAATACTTATGGCTATATTTGGAACAATAACTTCGTTCTTGACCGAAGGTAAGCATTATTATTTACTTACATTCTAGTTAGATACATTTAAAGAGGTTTTAATGATATGTTTTTTTTACAGATGGTTCCAGCAGTTTCCGCGTCTGCCTCATCATTACATATCTATGCAGTTATTCATTAACAGCCATCTTCTGCATATTTCTAATATCATTTCAAAAAGAATATGAGTACTTTGCTATAGTAAGTTGAATTATATTTTTATCTAAACTCCCTACCCTTAATCATTCGACTATTAAACTATTAAAACTTTCGTGATACATTTCACTATACTACTTATAAAACGGCTTAACTCACGTGCAACTCGGTGAGCAGAAAATCAGTGAGCGACGGGCCGCGAACGCGCGATAGTACCGTTCCCACTCACCCTGAAGATGAGCCCCCGATGGGCT
>JAODUI010000003.1:2730577-2750805 GCA_027563995.1 Papilio gigon
TGAGCCCCCGATGGGCTCGAAACTAGTCGGTACTGACACCGAGTTACACGTGAGTTAAGCCGTTTTATAAGTAGTACATTCGACTATTGACGCTTGAACTTTCTGTTCTCTCATTCTATGTGAACTATAGTTCAATAGTCAATAGTCTAATGATTAAGATTACGGGCATCCGATCAAGTGTACGTGATTTCGAATCTATTCGACTATTGTGGAACATATCCTATCACAAGAGTAGAGTTTTGTAGCGGTGATAAATGAAATGTTTTTTAAATAATTAAAAAAAAAATGACTAATGTTTTATTGAAAACAAAAAAAAAAGTTATCCTTCCAGTTTAGTTAACAACAGTAGAAATTATTATCAATATGTTTTGTCAGTGGAAGATCAAGGTTTTTACTGACTTGTTATTTCAGGGCCTACGATCCGAATTATTATTAGATGACGCATGTTCCTTGAATAATGCGTCAGTCTCCGAAGTGGATGGTTTATATCCACAAGAGATAGTGTCCAGAGCGATCGTGATAAAGGGGAGTATAAGTTGTGGGAAAGTGTCTTGACCAGAGGCCGTGCCCGCGCAGGGCACGGTAACACATTACAGTGGGGCCTCGAATCTCTGTTACGGCAGCTTCGGGACCACCCACGTCAATATAGAACAATTGGACAATGCTAGTAACAATTTACAAGACGAAGTCCTTTTGGACGACGACAGCGGCATGTCGTCGGAAGAGAACGATGACTCTTTCAACGCGAGTGTTTACAATAATAATTTAAACAATATCAGTAATACGGAGAGTATAACAAAGTGCCTAACGAACGATTCTAATAGTGCTGTGCATTGGAATGAAATTCCTTGTTGTTCAAAAGATGTGATTAATAGTAATGTTAGGGACGACGTTTACAGGTTCAAGTCCGCGGACGTACTCAACGATAACGAAATAATTAATTCTGAATTTATAGTTATAGATGTGACATGTGATGTCGACGACGCGCTCGAGGCGAGGTTCGGTCAGGAGTTGATAGGTACAAATGTGTTTAACGTCGATTGTGATAACGCGAGCATTCTTAGTGTGGAGTCGACTCGGAGTTTAGTTCCTGTCAAAAACGAAATAGTCGTATCGGAGAATCAGAAGCTGGTGAGTCTATCCCTGTCTATCCTGCTCGCGGCGATCCTGCAAGCGATGAGATGCTTCGCCCAGTTTTTGGAGGACATAGTTGTACCGCAGCGGCAATAAAACTTGTATTCAATTATATTTTTCGGTACAATATTCACTAGTTTATAATGTATTACAAAAATGTTAACAATATATTTAGCTACGGTCTTGTAAGTGTGGTTTTATTTAGCAGTAAGTCGTTATAGAATATCCTATGCGCTAATCCTGCTTATCCCAAATTGGATGCAGAAGTTGATCTGTTTTGTACGAGGTAATGTAGCAGGACAAGTCAGAGGTTCACATAAAAAAACGCATTTGAGAATGTTTCGAAGTGTTTCGGGTCGAACAAAATGAAAAATATAATCGTAGTAATAATTTAATAACTTAGAGCAGTACACAACTGTAGCTACTATTCACACACACAAATAAATTATGAGGTTAAATAGGTCGTAGGTACATTAACCAATTTATGCTACTTATTGTCTCGTCGTCATTTCACTATAAGTTTATAAGGACGCCTCGTTTATCACTGTGATCAGTCTGTTGTTTGAATTATGGCACTTTTTCTTCCATTTGATGGAGTTCCTATGCTCGGGCGTGGTCTGGATGTCGGGCGCTGCGGGCGGCGAAGTGTTGCCCACCACGATGGACCAGCGCCGGCCGCGTCGCTCGTTCAAATTGGGCAGCTCCGCTATCAAATTGTTCTCGTATTCGCTCAACATCAGATAGTTTTCCACCTATATAAAAAATAATCAATAAGAAATATCTAGTTACGACTAAATTAACACATCTACACTAACCTACACTTCATCCGATGTCGGTACCGACTAGTTTCGTGTCCACTGGAGGTCCTACAAGATATGTAGGACTGGTATGCGGTCGCCCATCTTTCACTGACATACTCGTATTGATGAAGGGCGCCGATGACTAACACTAAATGGACTCGAACTAGTCGGTGCCGACACCGGACGAAGTATACATGAGTGTAGCCGTTTTAATTTAGTTAGTTATTACTCTCTACTAAATCATAATATTCTGAAAATAGAAGTTCGTGGTACAGTAATGTGAATTAAATTCGAAGCGTTGGAGCGTTACATTTTAATGCAAATGTCGCTTGTACCGTGAAAATCGTGCGACACGACTCTGCCGCTAATGCGATTAGGTCTTGTGTAACGAACTGTTGCGTTGATATTTTCTTAAACTGTTTACCGGCGCTCCACATTTCTACGTCCATTAAGTAGACTTCCTATTCAAAAGAATGTAGTAAAAGTAACTTGCGGAGTACTGGCCTTAATTATAATCGCTGCTATAATCTAGGGCATTTAAAAGTCTTTCATTAATACGTTCCAAGTACTAGTGTCTAGCAGTAAGTTTGCAAATTCACTGAACGTGAAATCATAAATAACTGGGCGGATGAACCAATGACAAACTTAACCGATATGATCTTTTCCTTCCCTTATTTGGTGCAATACTTAATTACAGCTTAAGATCATGCAAATCTTGGCCAGAGGGCGCTTTAGTTGTCTTTTTTATGTGTGCAGTTAGTTCCTTATTTCTCCGCAGTATGGCGTGCGTTTTAATTTTTCTGGTTAAGATTTTTTTCCAGTGTTGTCGAATGATTTTTTTTTGATGAATCTGAGTACCTAATTGAATCGTTGTTTTTTTCTTAATCTTAATTAAAGACGTTATTTATTGTCATAGGAACAAAATTCTATTCGTAGTTTACCTTGTTACAACTAGTGATACAATCACCACCGCAGTCCAAGTCTTCTAGAAGATGTTCTGGTATATCTAGATCCAAATCCAAGTCGAGACCTCCCTCTTCGCTGATGCAGGTCAGCTCCGGCGGCAGCTTGGCCGGAGGGGAACCGAGGCTGCCGGGCCCGATGCTGTCCAGTAAGAGGTCGCGACCGGCCCGGCCCGGCGCTACTAATTCTGCTCCTAGAACTTTGATATCATCATAAAGTAAAACCACAAATGCTTAAGCCAAATGGCAGTAGACACTATAGTGTGGTTACAACAAACAAGATGGCGTTACTTGTATCGTCAAATCTCGATTCAAAGAAATTAAAGTAGTATGAATTAATACGCGTCAAGACTTCGAAATACTTCTTTAACAAGCAGCTTTGAATTAACTGATGTTATACAATAAAATACTGTCATTTCATCACCTAAGGCAGTGGCGGCGCCGGTGGCCGCCCGCGGCTCCCGGTCCCTGCTGCGACTGCGCCGAGACTGGCCGCACGCTGACTCACAGGTGGCTGTACCGCCATTTTCTCTGAAATATCATAATATCGATCGATAAATCCTACGAGGTACGATTGGGAAGGAATTCGATTGTGCGGAGGAGGAGACGCGGATTTGACAAGATCACGAACCCAATTTGGATGTTTTTAATCGCTGAGTAGACGAGTTGATTTATTTGGTGTAATAAATATAACAGTTGTGATTACTTGGTGTGTTTGTGCGCGACGCTGCGGCGGTGCAGGTCGATGCAGAAGAGGGACAGCGAGCCCAGCAGCGAGCACGTCGAGCTGAAGTAGTACCCCGCCTTGCCGCCGCAGCCCACGTTTATGTAACCTTCAAACAATAAATAATTTCAACATTTTTCAAACATTGATATAAAATACCGTTCAAATATGTTTCAACCAGTCACTGCCACGTCTATGACTCGTTTAATAGGCTTTTTTTTGGCTTTTTAATAAACAGTTGAAGCACAAATAGACTTGGTTAAGGATACGGACGACATACCTGGCGGTCGTGGGTTCTAATATCAACATCCGACTATTGTGAACCATATCAAAAATTAAGCTTTTTAATCACATTTGGAATGGTTACATGAAATATTATAAAATGAACAACCTGACAGGGGTACTCCTATAGCAATGGGCACGGCTTGCGAGCACTGCACGAAGCCCCACGTCCTGGCGAAGTTACGTGAGCGCACCCGCTCGTACGTATACATCTTGAGAGAGTAGTGGTAACCGCCACAAAATATACCTGAAATGGATAATCAAAGGGACCTTTAGTCATGGTGTTCTTTAAAAAGATAATTTTTATAATGTCAGCCTCCTGTACTTTAACCATTTGGGACATAAAAACAATTGGTTTATTTTGTAAGATCATAAATTCACCTTGGAAAAGTTTGATTAGAGTTTTTTATGTATATGTAAATGTAATTCAAGGTAGTTAAAAAAAATTGACAAAACATGGAAATACGTATGTAGGTTAATATTCTTACCATAAACCCAAGCGAACATGACATATCCGCTATAGGAGCCTTCGACAGCGGTGAGGGCCATGGTCGCTAGGCCGCAGACGAACACCGCCGCCTGCGTCAGATACTGCCGGGCGATGCGGCACTCGGCTGACTTTTGACGTACCAGCAGCCCGAATGCCGCACAGCCCACCGCCCACGCTAACCCGAGGTACGCTTGTAGTAAGCCTGCAGTATCACCCAACCCTGGAATATGTAAGTCACAAGAGGGTCATCAAACATTCAATAAAAAACTTTTTCGTCCTTACTTGGTTTGATATATGTCCAAACGGAAGGACTCTATAAAAGGTATATTTTTCCTTTATTGGTATATAAACATTCCCAGATTAGTGTTATTTTTAAATTAAAGAAGATCCACGATAACGTGCGAGGGGATGCCCCTTCTTTACCATAAAAATTTATAAATCACCAATTTTGTATTTACCTTCTTCCTCAGCATGATAAGCTAAGTAAAATATCGGAGTGTTGATCCCGAACGCCGATATACCAGTAGACATCAGCAGGATTCTCACAGTCTTTGATCTCAGAGTGGAGAAGTCGAAGAAGGGCTGTCGATCGTCTGACTTGTTTTTGTCTTTCATCTTCCTTTTGATTTTGTTCTGGTTCTTAAGATGTAAGATGGCACGGCGCTGAGGATGGTACAGAGATGCTGACCGGTAGAACGTGCCGAGAATGAAGGTAACGAACACAACTCCTGTGACTGCCTGAAGTCCTAGTCTCCAACCTATAGCTCTACGCAGAAGAAATATCAAAATTTATCTAAGTGAAAGATCGAAGCGTGGTTCAGGAGAGTTGGTAATAATTATGGATGGTACAACATCGTACATTAAACCAAAATGCAATTTTGTATACTTTATATTTTAAACAAAATATGTGTTAATTTTAAAACAAAATTTTGCTTCAAATATGTTATTACTTTTATAATAAAACACTACTGGAAAATCAGATCGTGTTGAAAGAAATGACGTTCTTGCACTATTTGGTGCCCAAGATGCTTTTAAAATCATGAAGTAAATAAGATGTAGCTAACTCCGATATTTAATTTAAATTAGAAAACTGAAAGCTGAAAAATGTCTTTATTAAATAAGTATAATTATTGGTACTTGGAAAGTTTAGCTTTTATATACTATGATCGTGGGTCTACTATTAATTACCATAACGTCAAGTACCTTATAGCGCCTTTGATGAATGTGGACATGACGGCGATGCCGAGGCCGCTGCCGCTCACTATGAAGATCTCGACGAGCTCGCGGCGCCGCTTGAAGTACTGCGCCACCATCAGCGTCGAGCAGTCCCGCGTCAAACCCACGCCCACGCCCACTACAGTCCCTGGAATGGTACAGAAGTCGTCGCAGTCTACGGTCTGTCAACAATCCCTGCTCACCACGGTTGACATTTAGAAGAATAAGATCATCTTTACATTAATAACCTGAGGCTTAACAGAGCACTCGAGAACTGGAATATACCACAATGATCGAATCTTCAACCTAACGGTAACTCTACAAACTGCCATTTTATGATCTAAGGTGTCAATAAAACTGACTATCGGAGCATATAAACAAAGCAAAGACATTTATTGCAATGATAGAGGGGATACGCCATACAATCGTAATCTAGAAGTACCCACTAGCAGATAAATGGTTAGATATTAGCGAACGGTAGGCGTAGACGGCGACGTGATGATAGCTGCAGTGGAAGTTGTAAAGATTGCATCGGGACAGTACGTGGGAGAGGGGAAGCGGGTACATCCAGGATATCGCCGCTTATCAACACTGATCGCGGGAACTTGTGACGTGATATAACACGCAACCAGTGCTCATGTGATGCGTATCAGATGAGTTTGTGAGAAAACTTTCGTATCATGCCCACGCACAATGAAAATATGAGAGAGGATACAAAATTGGTTCACATACCGTTTCAACTTTGAAAAACCCAAGACTTTACACTGACTTATCATTTTAACTTAAAACTTTTCGTGTAACTTAAGCTGACATTTATAAAATATGAGGCGCAGAGTACACACGTATCACGGGTCGCTTGTTTTTAATAATAGGTGTGTGCTTTAGGGAGATATAAATTTGGGGATAATTTACATTTGTTCATGCGTGTAAAGGAGTTGTAACGAATATGAATAATAGAGAAAGACATTTTCAAATCCTTCTATATTTATATTGTTAATCCATATATAGTAGGGTTTTATTTATGCAAGAGTTCGGAGATGGAAAATATTTCTAATATATGTCTAAGTACGACGTGAGGGCCTTCATCAGTAGAGTGAATAGACAATTACAAATCACATTGTATCGTGTTTACGCTATTCTTTATCACATTATAAGATTTTTGATCAATTACAATTTTTATAAAATAAAAACTGTATACAATTTTCTTTTAACCAACATACAAAATATAATTTATCTTGACCTTATTATTTGAGCAAAACAACTTAAAAATATCCGAGTTCCATAAGATCTAGTTTCCTGGGTCGTTTATGAGGAGCAATGTAGGTAATGTGATTTCTTTGTCCGACGCCCTCGCTCACTGGCTGGAGCTGCAGCTATCTGACGGTACATTTCCGCAACTGAATGTATCGACTTGTTTGCTATCACCACATAGTTATTGCTTTGAAAAATTCTACTTTATCTGTTGAACATAACTAGCAAAACTATACGGAAGGTATATTATGAAATGAATTTCATAGTTTGCTTCGACATTTATGTTTTCTTTCTTTGTTCTGTTACTTTGTATATTTTAAAGTTTTTTTTTTAAATAAAACACAAACGTACTTTTTTTTTTAGATTTTATAAAGACTTTTTAATTTAATTTTTATTACTTAAGACCTTTTTTAACACTTTTTCCAATTCATTTGTGATTTAGCCTTGATTGCGTTCGTTCGAAAACGGTGGTTGTTGAAGATTAAGCTCGTCAATTATTTCTTAAGTTGTTTCCCGTAATTGCTAGTTATGTTTTATACTTAAAAATGTAAACGATATAAAACAAGTGAACTTGCTAATGGTTACAAAGTTTGACTGAACTGAGTGTCGAACTGGTTAGTTTATATGTTGCAGGAATTAAAAATATCGGTCGTAGTGGAAACGGACTGAGGCGGTTGTGCTGGCAAGCTTCAATTTAAATGCTAATACAATCTTGCTGACTGCAGCATTATTAAGGATAGTGTCAGCTTAGCGAGTACGTTATTGCAATTGTAGAGTTTCTGTCGCCTTACCATTGCCGGCAATCATTCCGTTTATTTCCTTTTAAAGTGTGCATGAACGGAATTGGAACAGGAACAAGGCGATTTAATATTTATTACTATTGTTTTGATATTTCATAATATTTATTTTTGAGACGGTTGGTTTTGAAGTCAATTTAAAAAGATCAACGAAGTTAAGTATGCTTTGTTGGAAATTGTCATTTTAAAAAAAAGCTTTGAGATGAATAGATTAGTTTAGTAATTCTCTTTTTTATCGAAAAATATTATATCGGCATTCTAAAGGGAAAACTGAAGGCTTTAGTTGGAGCATACCGCGGTACGATACGATTAGGTTGTTGTAAGGTGTTTCAATAAATAATACTGAGCATAGTAATGTAATGTCACATCTGTCGGGCCAGCGACGCCTGGCGGGATAGGAAAATGTTGGAGTGGACGACTCGGTTGGGGACCAGGAGTGTAGGGCGTCCTCCCTTGGACCGACGACTTAGTGCGAACGGTAGAAAGTCGTTGGATGCGGAAGGCGGAGGACCGCATACTGTGGAAGGCATTGGGAAAGGCCCATGTCCAGCAGTGGGCAGACAGGGGCTGATGATCACGATGATGATGATAGTAATATAATAAATAATAATGGTCATTTTTAAAATTTGTAAATACTGAGGTGTCTTACGTTAAACACTAAAGGACTTTGTATAAAATTAAATAACGGGATTTTTATTAATTAGGTCAAGTGTACTTTGTAAATATTATTAAAAAATGTTAACATACATTTTAAATTGTAAATGAATAATTTGTAAACATCTTCATTAATTGTGATAAAATGAGATTCGTTGTCAGGCTGCTTTCATTACTTATTCGCGATGCTCGCGCTGTGCAGGTCGCACCGGTCGCGCGCCGCATTCATCTGTTTGTTTATTTTTCAATGATCGCAGTTTTATTGGACATCCGCTTGTTTCCTCTCAGAGCCAATTAGCGGATACCTTTGAAGTTCGATAAAACGAATCTGACCAAATAAATTAAACTGTCAAGTGTTCGCGACTCAATTTTAAGTGCATACATTATACTTTGTGCGTAAGAAAGTTTAAGGCGACATTTATCTTTATTTTGAATAATTCTCGCGCAGAAATGTCTTCGAATTAAATGACTTTTTGGAACTTACTGTCGCACTCAAAGTCGTTAAATGGTTTCTTATTTAATTAAGTGACTCCCGGTGCTTATTTTAAAATAAATGATACATAAACATTCTCCACTCCAGCCGTTTTCTAACGTACAACCTGTTGAAGCCGTATACTGACCATAGCTGAAGAACAGCTGATGAAACTGCGTTGCGAAGGACGTGAAAAGGCAGCCGAGAGCCGCGACCAGTCCGCCCACGACTGCAGTGACGCGCGTCGACTTGCGCACGCACAGCGCCACCGATACCGGCGATAAAGCCAGTGCCACGCCCACTGACAGCGCCCCCAGGCAACCTGAAAAGAACATGTCTTTTAAAATATTTAAATTTAGCCATCTGTTGATAGTTATCGGGTCAGTACCACAAATAGTGTACTCGGAAAACCTGAAACACGTAAATTTGCTAGTCCTAAGTCCTAACAATGTACCTAGTATTTTTTAACTATCAAGTTAGTGCTGATAGGTTAGGTCGAATATTTGGCCTTAGAAGATCGAGCGATTTTTAGTTCTTTAAACGCGTTGATAAATCAAAAGGTATTCAGTTTGAAGCCGATAAAATAATCCTTGATTGTCTTAGGTGATGTGTAGACTATGTCAACTAATATGCAGAAGAATTCGATGTAATAATTTGTTTGAACACTGTTCTTCAACTGTTTCTTTGTAAAGTATTTAGTCTAAATAAATTACGATTTAAATACACGATGGAATGCGACATTTCCGAAACACATCAGTGATGTGTACGGAATGCGTGTAGGATGACTTTATAGCGGTTTGCACTCAGCAGCTCGCGTAAATATGACTTAATTGACATCTTTATACAGTCAGAATTAACAAAGACAACATTAATGATGTCACAGTGGAACAAGAGGAATGCGTAGGACGAAATATATTTGACTTTAAACATTTAAATAAATTACATTACTATACAAATCTAATGCAAAATCTATTGTTATAACCGTGACTACACAATGTTTAAATACAGTAACAATAAGATTTTGTAATTTTCTATCAAGGTAGTTTTATGTAGGTTGAAAATGACTAAGATACAGTATGATTTATAATTAAAATTTTATAAAGAAACGTGCATAAAGATTAGAAACATTGTGGAGTCCCGACATTCAGCATTATTGCGTGGATTCCAGAATATTATAATTACATATTGCTTCTTTTAATTTATCTTACCGTTATGTTATAGTTCATTTTTAGATTTTTGTAATTCAGTCATTCTGAATAGAATAAGACGGAAATTGATGATAAGCTCTCTGGAGACGGTTTAGTAAATTTAATATCATTAGATTTTAAATACATCATGACCCCATTCCGAGGGTATCATTAAAATCAATGACGTGGCAGTTTTATTAACACCCGCTGATAAATGAGGACCATTTTTTACGAGACTTATTCAGATTTGTGGCTATTCAGAGCTTTGAGAAAAACGTTTAGGGCATAGATTTCGCGGACTATGAATGCGATGATGAATGATACGCGCTCCGCTCTAGCGACATGAATGTGGATGACTCGTACAACGTTTCTTTCGTTCGTATTCATTTAATTTGCACCCGACGTGTGTTTACAACCTACATGACTGTGGACCTTTTTCTATCCTTCATTACTAAATACATTTTCTTGTCAGTCTTTATTTGTTTGGTGTTGGCTAAGAAGTTTAAACAATTCGAATTTTAGCTACAAGATTCGACTTTGTTTTGTTTGAAGCGATGTAAACTTCTAGGTCTGGTAACCCTAATGCACTTACTCGACAGCAAGAATCTCTCCATTTTATTGTTATCCGAAGCTATAAAGACTTCGCTCGTCTCTGCTTGTGCGCTATCATGTCGCGAACAGGGCTGTCGATATAATTTGCATGTTATATTTATTCCTATTTATTATTGATAACTTTGAAATCAAGTTTTAAACAGTGCACCTTATTTATAGCTTATATACAATTTCTACGGCTTCAAAGAAACAAATGCAATAATGCTTTAAAAACACTTGAAATGTTGCCATATTCTAACGTGTATGGAATTAAAAAAAAAATGAACAAATCATAACTGAATGTTGTACTCAGATATAGGCAACGTTGTTCTTTATTAGAATATGTACACATGTCATGTGTTTTTCATATTCATTCTGACACAATCTATTGAAAATAGGCGCTAACTTACCAGACACGCCTTTACTTACTTAGAAACTTTGTGTCGCTCTTATAAAGAACTAAAATAAAAACATGTTTTCTAGTTGTAGTTGCGATGATGATAACATGATGATGATATCGTATAGCATTTTGAAATCATCACTCCTTCGTTGTTGAAACCTTCGGAAGGAATATTATTTCTAGTATTCAAATCATATCTTTTATCATCAGCTCTTTTATACTCAATGCTGGACGTTGGCCTTTCTCAATGCCTTCCACAGTATACGGTCCTGCTTACGCATCCAGCGACTTCACCGTCTGTACTAAGTTGTCCGTCTATCTGGATGCGGCGCCACACACCTTCATTTTTTATGTTCAAAATAAATATAGCACATTTTGAGTAGACGGCAGCCCTGCGACATGACAAATGTATAAATCAATCTCGACACTGGCTTTGGTTCAGTTCGAATAGCGCTCGTTTGACCTAGTAAATTGTTTTTTTTTTTTAATTCTTTAATAGCTGACATTTTTTTTATTTCATAAAGCAATACTTAATCTGCTAGGAAGTTGTGTCAAAATCTTGTATGACATAACGATATTAAGTTTCGAATGAAAGGAAAATCTGTAACCATCAGTTTCGATGACGGTTTAAATTTATTTAAGATAAAAAAAAAATGTTGTTGACATTTCATACCGAATATATCAAAGTGAACTGTAGTGGCGTTCATTAAGCCCTTACTTTCAGTTCCAACTGAACCGTAAAACTGAAATGTTAAAACTTACGTGTGAAGTGAAACTTATAACTGTACAGTTTAACTGACCGGTAAGTTTTGTCTGCACGCGTATGTTTTAACTATTAAGTTCAATTGTACAGTTAAAACTGAAATATATAATCAAAGTATCAAAATCTTTAACGTTGACGTGATACATAAATGGAAAAAAAAATAAGAAAAAAAGTTACATTTTTCAAATATTTCAAACTAGTCTTCGTCAGTGATACCATCGATTAGAAGATTTTTTTTTTAATTCGCAATGGGTAATCAAAAGTTAGTTTCACATTTATTCTAGTATTGAAAACATCCATACAATTTGACTGTATGTTATTTAGATGCTAAAGAATATTAAAAAGAAATACACAGCCGTGGAAAATTAAATTAAAAAAAAACTTCAACATGAGTAAAGACAGATTGTCTCAAGTGTTTGCAATCAGTGCGTCGGGCATGCAGCCAGTAACACTTTAGTGAAAAAAACGCCATCGTTTACGCCAAAACATATCAATTTGAGATAGCTATTGCAAAAGTTTCAGTCGCCGACAAATTTCGGGTCATTGACCTCACAGGACGTCACCATCGGTCACCCATCACGTCACCCAGGGGATAAGACACAGACGATGTTAATTCTAGCTTCACAGATGAGTGACGCTCCGGCCCGACTGCTTGTTTATCAGCTAGTCGCACCACACAATAATTTACTATTGATACAAATATCTATTTTGTTTTAGTCATATATTAGTAATTCAAGGTTTTACTCGGCTGTTTAAATATCAAGATATGTTACATATTCAGGGTTTAGCCTTCCCTTAGTAAATATCTCTTACATATTATCATGATATTTATCTTCATATGATCACGCTATAAAAATTAGATGAATAAAAAATTATGTTTGATTGGGAAGAAAACTGTAAGAAAAACGAAACCACTAACATTCCACTGTTCTGTGAACTTTAAATTTTAGATCGATTCGATCGAAAAACATAAAATGGTTGACAATTTTAATAAAAGAAAGTTTTCCTATGTTGCTTTACGATATTTATGTTTATTAAGTCGAAACAAAAACTAAGTTTAAACTAAGTCGCAACAAAGTATAATGTATTTTACACAGAGGTTACTCTAAATTGGTTTGAAATAAAGAAATAGTGCTGCGTCATGTGTTCAACTAAGTGGCCAGTATTTCTGTCTATATCGGCTCATATAGAACACAATCGGTTAAGATGTGACACTGATGGACCATTCTGGGTAATGGAATCGAAAAGTTATTCCCAAAAGATAGGACTGTTTTTTTTTTTAAATAGTATACTGAATAAACCAAAATTCTGGTACAATGTCGTGTTACCAGAGTTTTTACATGCAAGTTTTAAAATGAGAACTCCTAGGTGTTCAATGGAATAGATAGAGATCTGTGAAATGTTATAATTTTGTTTGTTTACTAAGTTTTAAAAATGCTGAAGGAGGAGGACCGTATAATTTGGCATTGTGGAACGCCAATGTCCAGTTGTGAGCAGATAAAGACTGATGATGATGGTGATGAATCGAGTTTATATTATACAAAAATTATTAAATAGATAAAACCTTTCAAGAATTAAGTTACGTATGTAGCAATAGTTAATTCATTTTCTCAATATTTAGTAAGCATTTTGTATCGAAAATTTATGTTATTTGTTTATCCAATCACTGTTAATGTCACAAAATCTATGAGGAGGGTGAATCATTGAAGCACAATAACGAATAAGAAACAATAAATCAGGAAAAGGGCCGCCTTCAAACACAGGCCTAGTGATATATGTTACATCCTTTCAAACCTTAAAGGATACTAAAATAGTAACAGATACTTAATCTTACTAATATTATGAATACGAAAGTTTATAGACAGATTTTTTATGACTAATATCCAAAACATCTAAATAAGGAGCATACACTGGAAGAGCTCGTAGATTTGTTTTCTATTAGCAGACTTTTGTTAATTTATTATTTCTGTTACCGCTCCAACTATGCTCTAGGCTTGTCCTAAGATATTGACGATGACAATAGTCGAATAGCGGAATTCGAACTTTCGACTACGAGGTCGGAAGTCTGTACTCATAACCGTTAGGCTATTGGCGCTTAATTAATAGGTTATTGATTTAGTTTTTCTTTAAATTCCGAGTAATCGGTATCACGGGCGACATATTGTTTAAACGCTCGTATATTAAAATCTAACATAATCGTGACTTTTATTGCCCAAACAACTGTATAAAACATGACAAAATGTTCTGAGATAAGCGTTTCGTCTGTGAAAAGAAACACTAGCAAACAGTTACAAAACGACAGTACCAATTAGCGATTAATTCAACCGCTAATAGTTTATCGAGAGTTATTTTTGTCAGCATCAAAGTTTATAAAATTAAAAATAAACTCTTACCGGTCAGATGGGTTTAGTTTAAATGGCGACAGCTTAAGTGAGCGTAACCTTATTTCGAAAGAATATTTTGATTGACCTGACAGATTGAAGTTTAAAATGTAACTACTCCAGCCGTCTTGATGTTACAATAAACTGAGGATTAAAATATGAAGTTGTTATTTGAATTGAGAATATAATGGTTCGATTGACTGAGCACGTTCTAAAATTTAAAATTTTATTTTTTATTAGTTCGGAGCTTGTTCGAAATTCGAACACAATTATAATTTTTTTTTAAATAAGAAATTTCTTTGGCCACTTTTTCATGTTCGCGCAATTTTCATAAAGAAGGATTTTCGCTTTATGTTTTATAAGCCAATGTTAGTTCAAACGTCACAATAAAGAATGTTTTTTCGGGTGTCAATTTTAACATGACCAAACGTAACTTAGATTACTTTTGGTCCTTTCAACGAAGTTTTTCGTTGGCCGGAAAAACCTAAGTAAATATAACGAACTATAATGGAAAATATATGTTGTCCGACCGATATACTTTTAATGAAGTTTTTTACTTAATTATACTGTAGTTTCAATATAAATGTTTCTTTTATAAATTCACTACTGGTCGATGGCGATTTTTTTTGAGTGAAATTAAAAAACAAAACATGTAGTGTATTTGTTATTCCAGACTTTAATCTATCGGCATTCAAGATGTTAGTTAAACCGTTACGGAGTTGGGAAATAACAAATGTATATTCATTAAAATTATAATATTTATGAAATGCACAAGTATATGTGTTCTTCCAGTTTTCTATTACAAGAACACATTATTTCATCGCAGTGCATTATCTTGTATATTCTAAAGATTTTTTTCTCGACTCATGTTAAAACCCGTGTTATCTTATTTATATAATAAAGGAACTTCGTTAGATATTAATGAACATAATTTATATATCCCGTAAAGTAAAAATCATTTATCAAATAAAGTTTTCAAACGGAACGCCAACGTGTAAAATGTGAAAAAAATATTTTTCTCTCAAGTCAAACAAAGTCATAAATATTTTAAATGTCGACGCGATCCTATCAGCGGAATATAAACACGATGTGTATAATTTATCGCGCCGAATTATGGTAACATTAATCTTACGGCCGGTCTCCTGCGCAGGACACATGCGCGTAACAGTAACAAGATTGGATCTGAAAATTATAATCCACGCGTTCATGCATCGCCGGAGTCACGCCGCGTGGAGATGTACTGACACTGTCATCCGAGGTGTTCCAAAAGCAATCATCATCATCATTATCAACAGCCCTTGTTTGCCCACTGGTAGACATAGGCCTTTCCCAATGCATTTCACAGTATGCGGTACTCCGCCTTCCGCATCCAACGACTTCCTGCCGTGCGCACTAAATCGTCGGTCCACCTGGAGGGAGGACGACCTACCCTCCTCCTTTCCAAAAGCAATAATGCTTTGGAATTATTAAATGCTTGTACGATTTCAATCGATAACTATCGATAATTCTTAGAACAGTGTATCATAAAGTGTGGAATACAGTAAAGGTCATCCACAATTGAACGAACTACGACAGCAGCTTACGTATCATTTGTAAGATGAGGCAGTGTTTAAATTTGTTGTGAAGGGTAAGGCAATGTCTGTGGAACTAGTGCATGGGGACGGAAGGCGACTGTACATATAATTATAATCGTGCGCGTGTTAATGCATCGGAGATGGCGCGTCAACGCGTCGACACGTATTTAACATATTCTGGGATGATAAATGTGACGTCATTTTAATGCGAGCGACCACCGATCAAAATGTACTCGAGTGACTTCCTTTGATGAATATTTAAGGTGACGGGTGTTTTTGCCAAAGTCGGCAAGAAACTGTGACAAGAAAACTTTTAAGAAATCTTTCAATCTTTTGCTATGACTGTCATTTGTTTCTTGTTAATAAAAAATATGATCAATTTATTTTTTAATTAACTATTAATTAGTTGATAATTGAATCAGTTTTATGATAAGGTTTGAGTCGTGTCAGACATCTTTCCAAATTCTAACAATTCATATGGAGTGATGCCAAGTGAAGCGTTTAAATTTTATTTCTTTGTTTATTACGTAGATGAGAGTTGCTGATGTCTATGTGCTTAGACGAAGCTTATTTCTTAATTAAAAAATACTTATAAGTTTATTACGATGTTAATAAAAACTTTTAAATGTTGCTTGCAAAATTATTTAGATAACAGAAAATTGGCAATATATTTTAGACATATAACATAAGAAAAAAATTGACAAATGTTTGAGCATTAAAATACGAACCCCGTCTCTAAAGCCGTCAACGCAACTGTGGTTCCTTTGGTATTGATGTCCGCGAGCGTTGATTTCCTTTAAGATCCAATAACGTTTGCCCCCTTCTCTTTCAAAAAAACATAAACCAAATATACTATAAGAGATTCAATAACGAGAAAGTAACAGTTGAATATGTATCAGACATAAGTTTTTTTTTTATAACAAAAGAGGCCAAACGAGCTGCGGGTTCACAAAAGTAATCTTGAATTTGGTTTACGATTGTAGGTACACAAAACAACGTAAAATAAAAAAACCTTAACTGGCGTATGTTTGTGAAGACAACACGTTTACGTAGTTCTCATCTGGAATAGTTGGCATCGATTCTATAAAATAGCTACGCAACGAAACATTCGTGCGAATACCGACGTTGCTTTGTGACGTGGAAAATGATACACAGCATCGCTGACATGAGCAAACTATAAAAGCGACTTTATTACATTCAAAGATACTAATATCGTGGTATTAAAATATTGGAAGTGTAATAATAAATTAAGACAAATAATAAAGTTACAAAGTAATTACTTTCATTAACATAGCATTGAATTTATTCGCAGATATGTTGCAGGTATATCAGATAACGAGGATCGAAACAAAGACTTGTTGGTTATAAATCAATTCCTCGACTACTGAGCCACTGACGCTCGTCTGCATAGTAACAGACATTAATTGACCCGCCCACATAATTAACGTCTTGATATGTGCTGGTCCTAACATATTGATTAATTACTCACGTAAGCAAAATATATCGGTTATAAATAAAATGAATTGTAATGAGATGTTATCTTATTTCAAATTAATTTAAGGTAACTGCAAATGCAGATTCTACGCGGATAATGAATGTCTAACGAAATATTTGACTTACATTTTTTTTAAATAATAAAGCGAGCTTTTTTCTTTTTAAAAGGAAATGAATGAAGACATAATGTAAAGGAAGAAACAATTTTTTTGGGGATATATAATACGCAACACTGATCATCATCATCATCATCAGCCCCTGTCTGCCTACTGTTGGACAGCCTTTCCCAATGCCTTCCACAGTATGCGGTCCTCCGCCTTCCGCATCCAACACTGACAGTATAGAAAATTTACTAACATATTTGTATACGCACCAATAGTTAGAAAACAGGATTTAAGGTACGTCAATTTTATCCGAGTTATGTACAAAAGTTCTGTCGTATATCCGTCCAAAAGTTAGACATGGTATTTGTATAACTTATATTAATGTCGAAAGATTCAAACCATACAATTTCTTTGTACGACAATTATTGACTAGAGTACTAACATTTAAAAAATACATTTTTTATGAACTTAGTATAAATTTATAACTCAAAGATTCCTGTTCTAGAGTACTAAAGTGAGGTGAATAAAGGCCCCAAGACGCCTTTCCTTGGGACGATTTATTTTATTCTATTTTATCTCGTATATATCTATTTTGCATTTTATAATCCTGTTTAATACGTTTTAATTACTATTTATATCTTTTTACAATTATGATCGGTTCAAAATAGTTGCAGGATTTGCAAATATTAATAAATGTGTTACGTCATACGACTTATTAGTGTAGTTTAATTCTAAACTTCTACAAATGATTCGTTTCAGACACTATCTGTAACATTAATTCTAATCTTGTGTCGTATCTAAATGAGTTATTATATCAAATTCATTTCCGGACGTTGAGATTGCAAGATTAAATAAATTTCCTTCTGTATTTATGAAGCTTTGGTCAAATGTGGGTTACATTACTATAGCCGTGCCAGAAGTGTGCAAATATTAGTATGTATAGCTTCAATAAAATGATGCATAAATATGAATTATGACGCTCCAATTTTGTTTTATGACACTTAACTTATAGGTTATTCGTACAGAACACAATAGCAGAATTTACATGAAAGGCGTTCATGGATTTAGTGCAGTTTTTACGTCATACTTAACGGTCATTAAAAAAAAAAACGGCAATTTTAAATTAAATAATTTTCGACGGAAATACTTGTACATCATCATCAGCATTTGTCGGTGCACTTCTGGGTATGAGTCTTCCCCAATGCCTCCCACATACGAGGAAAAACTTGCTTGTGCGAAATTCGGTGAACACACAGTATGCATTTATCACTTCTATTCGATATTATCCAAAGGGCCGGAACCTTGTTTTATCGTTTCTACGGCAGGTTTCTCTCACACGCGCCAGTTCAAAGGATAATGACTACTTAAAGTAAAATGATCGATTCTCAACAACATCCAAAGGACATTTACTCTTATTTATTGTCTGTTACTTTTACGATTGTCGTGTTTGTAATGGCTTCTGTTTATTACTATATACGTTTACCAAAAGTATTGGACTGCCGTTTGCTATGTTAAATTTAGGTTAGCTAGGTTAGTTAGTTGGTATATTATTATTATTATTATTATGTTGTTATTGTGTTTATTCTTAGTATCATTAGTATTTGGAAGTAAGAAATTTCCAATACCATTAAAACAATTTCATAACACCGGACAAAAGTTCAACCTTACAAATAATTTGTATTCATGTAAAACCATATGAAAAGGGAGCGGATAAATACGAATGCTATCAAATAATCGGGTCGTGTTAACGCGCCTTTATCAGCGCCTGTCAGCGGCGTAACATATTAAACCTCCTTAGAAATGATAAATGCGTTACCATGATGGTACCCGGCTCGTATCAGGCCCGGAGGCGCGATCCTAATATACGATTAGCCATGATTGGCAGTTTAGTAGACAATAATTTTTTTGCCAACTAGTGCGTATATCATTTTGATAATATTTCTTTTCATTTTGATCCAGCTTCGACTGAGATTTATGACGTTTTTTTCTTTAATATTGGCCTATTTAATTTGACATTAGTCGTCAGTCAAATGTCCCTCAATCATTACTAGTTTTGAACACGGAATATAGAACGCGGAAAAGAAACTCGATTGAAAGAAGTGTTTTTTTTTTATTAAAATGAGTCATTGTATCGATTACATCCGTTTAATGGTTCAATATTTTGACTATAGGTTACGTTAATTATGTATATATTAGTTTTTTTTTTGATAAATAAACAAATAGGAAATGAAGTCAGTGGTGAGGTAAAATGACTTCTACAGAAATCAAATTATGTTTTAGGTCAATTTGCGGCATTTCATTTATCACTTTGCAGACTAGACGTTGACCCAGTGACGTCATATTACATCAATCTGTCTATGTTCAATTGAGCATTGTCTAAGTGAGAAGGCACACAGATACAGTGTGTAAGGAGGTATAAAACTATTGACGTCAAACATCGTAAAAACCTCGTCTGGTACATGAAGATTAAATACATTAGAACGTGTTAAGTGGAATTTTACTTATAATTCATCATTATTAGCTTTCATTGACAGGCTCGAAGCCTACATTATTAGAGGTGACTACGCCATAGTCAACCACGCTGGCCCAGTGCGGGTTGACTTCACACATATCTTCGAATTTCTTCGCTATATAGGTTGCATCACGATGTTTCCTTCACCATAAGAGCATCAGATAATGTACATATGAAATTCGAAAATCGCAACATCCACCCTGGGCATATGTTGAATACTGTCCAGTTCGGTCAAACGCTTACCAACTGGGACATTAACGCTCTTTCGCAATTAAATTTGATGTAATATTATTGCATCCTTCTTAAACTATTAAAACTTTCGTGAGCCATTTCACTATACAACTTATAAAACTTAACTCACGTGCACAGTGAGCGACGGGCCGCGAACGCGCGATAGTACCGTTCCCACTCACCCTGAAGATGAGCCCCCGATGGGCTCGA
>JAODUI010000003.1:2762704-2775181 GCA_027563995.1 Papilio gigon
GCCACGGTTGGGGACCAGGAGTGTGGTGAGTCCTCCCACCAGGTGAACCGACGACTTGGTGCGGACGGCAGGAGGTCGTTGGATGCGGAAGGCGGAGGACCGCATACAGTGGAAGGCATTGGGAAAGGCCTATGTCCAACAGTGGGCAGAAAAAGGTTGATGATGATGAAGAATCATTTTATGCTTAGTTAAAATACACTTAAGATAATTTAAATTAAATACTTATCTTGTTATTTATTTTATTGTTCAATTTCGCTCGCTTTAAAATGTGATACAATTTGGAAAAAATAAATTCTCAAAGGACCGCTCAAAACCATTTCCCTTTATAAGTGTTCTTGAAATCCCCGCACTCAATTAAATTGAATCTGAATGAGTGTAGAATTGAGAATTATTTTTTTTTAATCAAATGTATTAATCTAAGACTTGTTTAAATTAACCGATACACTTCAGTTATTAAATTTAAAATTAGTTTGTAATAATATACAGTTGAAGATTTTTGAATGTCTAATATGTTGAAGTATGTTTTCTGTATCTCTTGCTAAAGAGAACCTTGATGTCAAAGAAATTCAATTTTAATATAATAATAAACTAGATCTTATCCACGAATATAATAGACGTAGTTACCTTTTAAAGTCCTGACAAAATCTGTCCAGCCGTTTCGTAGAATGAAGCAGATAAATTATATTAATTGGATTTTCATTATAAGCAACGCAAAACGTCATATTCCCGAAAAAACTTAATTTTTTAATGTTATATACGGCCAGTGTAATTTTATAAATAGTATAGGTAGGTAGATATTAGCAAATCAGCTTAAACACTAGAAGAAATATGAAATTTAATAAAAACAGGGTGTTTCAATTTTCTTTTATACAAGTCTCAGAAAAGTTGAGACAACTTTCGGCCACGGACTGACGCCAATCTTCAATTAGTCTGTCAAACAAGAGAATTGCTACAAATTCAATATTATAACAAAGTTGCTTAATTTTGTTAAATAATATTACTTGGTATAGTTTGAAAACGTGAGTGGAATATATCAGTTTGAGAGTTAATTGAACGTTTTATGTCTCGAGTACACGCGACCTTTGCACAATGTACAATATGTAACTGGTGTATAGATGATTAAGTAACATTAGCATGTGGTAAATTATCAGCGAAGCGGGTGCAAACGGCTACATAACAAACAATACATTAAAGTTGTAATCAAGATTAGAATGCTTTATTATAAAAAAAAAAAACTGACAATCTAAAATAATTTAAATTTAAATTTGGAATATGGTTGTATCGGAATGTTGATTCAAATTTTTATTCTATTTAGAAAAAAAAACTACAATTTCCCAGTATGTTTGTCTAAGCAAACATTTTGGATAGTTTTTTGTTTAAATCATTGTCAAAAGCGTTTGATAACCAATGAAATTGAACTATGAAAACGATTGCTACTTCAATTAAATGCCTGGGTGTTCGATTGAAATTGTTTTTTTTTTAATTTGGGTCGGAACGAATAAAAACTATTTTAAAATTATGTTCTTTTGTAAATATGTCGTTGTTTTTTAATAATTAAAACATATAAGTTTATTTTCTATGACATACAGCAAGGTTCCAAATCAAATATTCTCATTAAGCATTAAGCAAAGGTTTTGAACTTTGAAAGATACGCGCAATATATCCGTAAATAAATTTAATTGAATTACGATATTGGAGGTCGGAAATCGAATCACGAATTAACGAAAGATGCTAGCAAAGACATTTAACTTATGATGTTAACAGACACGACATTACGAACCAAATATCTACGTTGTCTAGTGTAAGTTGTTTAAGGCACTAGTAACTTGTACGGATGAATATTTGAATGAAGATAATTTTAATGTCCACTCTACAACAAGCATTACATTTGAATATCTTCAGATGGTAGGTGTGAGCTCGTTTGCGAAATGTCTTTATTCAACTTTCGTTAACCGCGTGAATCTCGTTATTAGCTGGATATATCGAGTTAAGATAATATTTGCTTTACTGAGACATTTATATTGATACTTTCACTTATGGTACTAAATAGGTAAGGTTTACATACTAACGGAGTGGTTAGAAACAAAAGCAATTGGTCCCAGATTTAAACTAGGAAACTTGGAGTCGCTAGATTTTTTGAAGGGTATGAATTCTGCGCGGACGTAGTCGCTGGTGATAGCTAGTGGTGAGAAAGATAGGTACCATTCTACGCTAGATTTCAAGGTGTTTTTCTCATTATGTCTATTTTAAAAAGTCCTTTTCTTTTATCATTGTTTATCTTCTCAATTGGTATAGAGACAAATGATTCTGATAGTTGAAATTTGAACTCTATTTATTATACTAAAAGATGGAGTTTAACCGTTGCGTTAAAAGTGCGATTTTCCAGACGAATTGAATTTAATACACACAAGAACTTAAAATGAATATTTTTAATAGAACTCATTTACTTATATAAACAAAACACGATCTTTGGGATTTAAATTTAGAAGAGATACGAGGGTGTTTTTAAATGACTCCAAATATATTAAATTAACTGTAACTTTAAAACTGTTAAGTATAAGGGATAGATAAAAACTAAAAATAATTATTAAAAGGTTTTATTTATAGATTGTGATAAGTAATACAATGTTATGATTTTTTAAGCAGAAGGTCACTTTTATTATAATAATAAAAATGGTACCATGAAATCTTTTTGTCACTCTAACTGTCTTGTATCGTTTTCTATGTTTAAGTAGATTTTTTATATTTTACGATGGAACGTGTACAGCGGCTTTATTATCTGTTCGGATAAATGAGTCGCATAAGTTGTATCTGCTAAGAGTGAGTCGAGAACGATCAAATTGTAATTGTCAATGTGTCTGTTTTGAACGAGTGCGTATGTAGCGCGGACTTAATATGATAAATTGATAGATACTGGTTTGCGTTATCTTTATGGTACGCAAGCCTTTGGTGGTTTCTGTCAATACTTTATTGGGTTGGTAATATTTATTTCTACTTTCGCTAATACCGATATATTTATAATGTTATAAAATTTTCGCAACAAGATCAAAGTGAACAGTTTTATAAATATATAAGTTAGTAAAAGGCGAGAATGAATTTAAATTAAACATTGGGTAAAATGAGATTTGATAAACTAGTCGTACGTATCGTTTCGTAATTAAAATTTGTTTAATATTATTTGAGAAGAGATAGATTCGTCCAGTGACGATCAAATTCGGAGACGGATCAACCACTCTATTACTGTATTACTATAAATATTGCTTTCAATAAAACTTTAAGATTATCGTAATATGACATCTAAGGTGCCGCGTAGTCGGCAACTGGTTTTCTAATAAATATAAGTAGCCCTTGTCAGGAGGCCTTGTAGGGAAACGGTGACTAATTCATTTTTGAATAATGCAGGCAGCAGATGTAAATCGGTGATGCAAGTATGAGCCGAAATAAGTGAACGGTGAGCCTCCAGTGTCGGCACACGTGCCCCGCTATACTATCATCAAACGCCGCGGGTCTAACACGGCCGGACCTCGGCCACCATATGTTAACTTACACACGAATAGGACACTCAACACTGCGATTGTACACTCGAGCGACAGCCGCGGACTGAGAGACGATCGCGCACCCAGTTTCAAAGTTTCAAAGTTCGCGATCGTCGAAGAGTTCGAGAGACGCGCGCTGGCGTGTCGGCGGCGGGAGCGACACGCGACCGCGGCGGCTCGGTGTTGAGCTTACACTGACACTGATTTTTTGTAGGAGGCATCGCCGATCGCCGCCGCTCCACATACGACGACCGGTGTAGACGTATCCCGCGCGACTATTACCCGTCCCTACGAGAAGTACTCTAATTTGTAACAGAGAGACAAGTTAACGTCGACCTACCGAATCTAGTTGGTTAAGTCCTTACCTGCTAAGCAACGTGTCTGATACAATTACGTACTATTACCGTTTCGCAATGCGCGCACGCTGATCTGTACTATATTCGCTCTCATTAGTTCCGATATTAGTCGAAGCTCTCGATACAATTAGCTCATCTCTATTATTAACGATCATAAAAACACCGCGTAGTTTCTACATATAATTGGAAAAGCTTTGTCTGAAAAATTGTAAGAGACCAAAAGCTCGGGGAGCAAAATTTCAAGAGACTGAAAGTACCTAGTTTTATTCCTAACTAACAAATAAAAATCTGTGTATAATTGAATGTCTAACTCGTGTTTAAGATTTGAAGTAAAAAAATGTATGATTAATGAAACCGGAATTTGGTATGAAAGATTCAATCTCACTTAAACGTATGTCAGTGTAGAAACGCGTGACATAATGTCAAACATTCCACAGATATACAAGACGATTAATTTATGGACACTTTGTAACTGTCTCAAGACAGCAGGGCAGCACTTCGTTAAGTGCTCGTTCCACTAAAGCCCTTAAAGCTTGTGATTTGTATCCTATTTGTATGTATATTGTATAAACATTTGCATGTAACTGACGTCTACGTTTTGAGCTTCGAATTGTTCCTCGAGTGTTTCCCGTTGTGTCGATCGATCGGTGTTAAAGGATTTTTTCTCGTAGGTCCGATTGATCGGTGGTCCAATCGGACCGACGGTAAACATACTGTTGTTTTTGTCTTTATGTGTGTAATATAAGATGGTACATAATCTTGTCTAAATTTATAAACTCACAGTAAATTTATTTGAATTTATGCTTCTTTATGAACTTAATTTCCTCATAGACTTTAATTATAAGTAATAATGAGCATAAATTAAATTAATACGCTTATACCACGAATTGCGAAGAAAAATGCGAGCTTTCATAAATCACTGCATTTGTTCGAATTAATTTATTCACTTTGGTGCTTTTGTAAAAAAAGTTCTAATATGCAAAAGCGATCGGTAATAAAACTTAATGAGCTTTTTTCTTGTTTAATCACATTTAAAATGTGCTAAGTAAAACATATCTAAAATTAACGAAGTAACATGATTTGAATTTGAAAAACAATTTACTTTGCAAACGATTGGTGGTCCGGATAATTGGATGCAATTCTTCCACATCTGTCCGAGCGACGGTAAGCTTTATAATTCTCGTTGTAATACCGAACAAGGTCTGAAGTCAGCGCAAACTTGACTATTTACACATTATATTATTAAATAAATCAACTGTGTAAGATTTTTTACACATTACACGGTGCATCTATTTCTTGAAGCTACTTTAACTTGGTTGTGGTAAAGACCTTTAAGTTTTAAGGGCGCTGTATAACGCCGGATCTTTGAGTGATTGGATTTCAAAAGTTTTACCAAATTAAAACATTAACATCGTAAAAGAGTATACTTGAGTCTAATTAGTATGCTAATGTTTGCCTAATGTTTCACGGTACGAGTTAACGGTCTTTTGGTCGAAGATTCCAACCGTCTATTCGACTGTTGTATACCATAACGTAGCACAAGCCTATAGCTTAATTGGAATTGTACTAAACCTTAGTAAATTAATAAGACGGCTAATAGTTTAATGCAAGAATATTCAAATTTATTTACCCTATGTATTTTCTCTTGTTCTTATCAGTGCAATATTATATGTGAACAAATATAACAGTAAGCCAGTTCGAAAAAAAACCTTGAAAATTGGTTGCAGTAAAATTCGCGTGACCCGATAAATTCTGATAAGCTCGGTTAGGCCGGAGTTATTTTTGTGGAAGTTGTTTACAAAGGATTACACGGTACCTTAATATTTTGTTGTTACACCCCTTGATACATTGGTCAAGTTATAATAACACAAATTGATTTTAATTTTATTAACAATGTACTAATTTATTTTACGATTTCCATAGTGAAAAAATATCTCGTAAATTTTGATTTGAAATACAATGTTGTGGAATTTCAATAAAAAATATTACAATGATTTTTTTTTCGTAACAAAAGAAGTACGGTATTAATGAATAGAATTAAATAATGTTAAAACATGCCACCTTTTAATGGCCACTTAAAAGCGGTCGAGTCTGTAGTCAAGGCTTATTTTCTTAATTATTTTATAAAATTATAATCCAGTTACAAAATTAAATGTTCGTCGGCGTCGTGGAGTTGTAAAATTTAGTCGTCTAGTTAACATTGCTGCGTGGTTTGAAGACATTTAAATTAAAATTTTGGCTAAGGCGTTTCATCAAACAAATTAACAGACTCAATGCAATTTCATTAGTAAGTAAACAGTTTGGTTTGTAGAATTAGATTGTTATAATTCCATACGACGGATAGCTGTTTGAATCATTCCATTTAGCCGACTCGGCTGTCTGCTGGCGAGCGTTTATTTTAATGAATATTTCTTTCAACGTGCGATGTTAGACATTCGTTCAACGACTGAATTAAACCTCAAGTACCGCCGTAACTGCATTTCGTGAGCTCGAACTTTCAAGTTGGGTTTAAGTAAGATCTGTTAGAATTTAAATTCGTAGAAGTAAATGGCGTATTATGTTCCTAAAAACTGAAAGAAGCTCAAATTAGCAAGCAAGCATCTATAGAGTGAACAAGCTCAAATGAGTATTCCCTGTTTTTAGAGACTGTTTAACTAGAAAGGTACTTTAGATAATTAATTATGGAATTTTGATATATTGGCGGCATAGTTCGTCTGTGACTGTACAGCATTACATTTCATTGAAGAAAAAAAATAGTAGTTAAAAAAAAAGCATGATAATTTCTCGTATAAATGGTGTTATTAAACACTTAATTACACGCACAGTTCGTTGTATCGTGAAACATGCTCACATCTGAATTTATAATTTTTCTAAGAAGTCGACCCTCCTCGCTAATTTACACGCCAAGTCGTTCAATAACTCTCTTAATGAATTACCATTTATTGTTGTTGATTGCATATTTATAGCATAAAAGATTGTAATTTTTTTTAATTATTTGCAACATGCATTTATTAATATGAAATACTAAGAAATTTAAAAGAGAAAATTATTTGTTTGTTCAAATCGAGTGACACGTGTTTACAGACCACCCATTGGCATTTCTGACAGCCGACACATTAGTCTTGGGTTTCATGATCACGTTTTAAAACCTAAATATTTGCCAAGATGTTCGTTTAATGTATGAAATCTATACGCAATAACACGTAAATGAATTGTAAAGAAAGCGTACTGACAACATTTTAACGAATTATCTCATTATTACAAAAGGATTTATATTGACTAGCCGCCATTAAAAAATCATTATCAACCCGCCCTTTTCCCTACAGACGGTCGACACAGTATGTACTTTTCCATACATCTCTGTCAGCCGTCATATCTGTACTCATACACTTCTTACGCATATCCAATTTCACACAATCCATCCACAACTTCTTTAATCTCCCTGTACCTTTATGAAGAAAAAAACAAAGTAATAATCCCGTATCGAATTTTTTATGTAAAATTGAACAAATTCTTACAAATGAATCGGATTTTCAGAAAAAAAAATGAAGCCATCCTCGACCAAAAGAGGTTTTATTCCAAAGTTAGTGGTCTTTTTGTATATAAAGAATCATTTATTTTAATCTAATTTATTTGGTCGATATAAATTTAGTTACAAGTACCAGAACTTTGAGAGCTATTGTTTCGTTATTAGTAGCAGGTGTTCATGTAACTTTGTCTCAATTGGTCACTACAAATAATAAAACAATTATGTTGGCGAGGAACCCTTTTTAATATGAAATTAAGTGCGGCAGTTTTCTCATATTTACGAGCAACAAATTGACTTGATTGCTGTATAATCGACGGATACAAATTACATTGTCGAAGGCGATGTCTTCGGTGATGTCGATATAAAGCATAAGGAGCTGTTGTAAACGCCTCGGAGATTTACGACGTCGTTATCGTGAGGCATAAATAAAAATTTCGATAACATTATCTGTAACCTGCGTCATAATTGATGATTTAATGGAATTTCTTTTTTTAAATCTCTAATCTTTACGTCTGCACTTGGTTCAAGCTTAATTTTATATCGGTAAGAAATATAATGACTAGATTGTCTTCATTATTTTCGATGATTAGAGTGAAATGGTTTAGAAAGGAATTCTTTGTGTTTCGGGGAAGACTCAATAGATATCTGACACTCTCCCCCGACCCCTACCAAGGATTGTCACCTTCACCGAGTCACCTCAATGTACCACGTCGTGATGTAGTGATGGAGACCCCCCCTTAAACCTCAGTTTTATAATATTTTCTTTTGTCGTTTTGAACATCTGACTTATTAGATTTAATACATTGTCTTTGTTGTTACTATATATCTTTTGCTTTTTTATCTTAAACCCTTGTTAATATGATTAAATTACCTTTGATTCCTTGTTATTAATGTTTGTTATGTTAAGAGAATTAATTTACTTTCCCGTTACTTGAGGTAAAGTAAATAAATCTTGTTTTTCAATATATTTTCCGTGAGGTCGTGCTAAGTATGAAACATGATGGTGATTTATTTACGATAAGCTACTGCGTAACTGATGACCCACAAGTTTTGTGGCGGAAAAATTTATTTTCATTTGTATTTTTTTATTATTTATCTCAAAAATATTTTATTAATACAATCTTGGATAAGTCTTAACGACGTGGTTTAACTTTAATAATCTGACTACTTATTTCTTACTATATGCGAAAGTTAAGACGGGTGTTTTGATGTTAGTTAGCAGGTGAGTCCAGAACAGGCTACTTAACGGTTGGACATAGTGGCGGGAAAAAGTTAGTGACTAGTAAATATGTTATTTATGAAATAAACTCAATGAATAAGTAAATAAGATCAAATGATGTTATGTTGCAATAAAAACGTATCTTCGCAACGACATCTGGTGGTAGATAACTTCACTTCCCCTACTTTCGTAACTTGAGACAGAAGTTGCATGAAAACAAAATTATTAAGAAGGCTTTGTTGTTATTTATTTTCGACAACAACAACGAAAGATTTATTCTTGTTTACATGGAATGCACTCGTTTATATCGCTGAATTGGGAAATGACATCTATTTTGAACACAATAGAGTACAAATTGCATTCGACGATTGTTTTTTTTATATGAATTTCGTTTATTCATTCGATGGGAAGCGGTGACACAAATGGACAATAACAATATTGTTATAAAATATGATAATGTTGTTATTGGATTAACGTAACATAAATGCAACAGTTGTTATTTGGGATATAGCTATTCTTTTATGAAGACGGGTTGATCTGTAGGGAAGTTTTATTGTTGTATTTATTTTTAAACTGTATATTTTTTTCATATATATGTAAAAAATCAGTTAAATGAAAAGGATCCAGGTGAAAACCAGCTTACGGACAATTTCGTCCTGGCAGTACTTTATGCTGGCTCAATTTTCGACATTCTTTTAATAATTTTAAATTGTCTTATGTGTGCTTTTGTTCTCTTGTGTGGAAATAAATAAGTTTAATTTCTTTCAAAGTTAACGTAGAGATTGACTTTCTATCTGAATTTTTAACAACATCTAATTTCATTTTAAAAGCATAGAATAATAAGATGTTTTATTTGTGTTTAAGACAATGGAAACTCATTATAAATTGACACGTAACCTCATAAACTTCTTAGAATTAAACAATAACATACATTCAACCTTAAACAGCTGTGTAAACATAATTACCAGTCCCATTCACACCACATGTTTACTCAAATCTCTGATAGGAATTTGAAAATAAACAAAAATCGGCCAATCGTAAATCTTTAGCCAGTTGTTAAAACTTTAAAGCTTACGAGAGATAAGTTGCATTAGATAGATTCAACTCTCACTGGAGCCATTAATCTGAAAGAACAAACACATTTTAACATGTTTGTTTGATACGAATTATCAGAATTAGTTTAAAATATGATCTCAAGTTTTGTGATAAATAACATTCTTTTACAATTTAACATTCCTAAAGATAAGAAAAATATCCAAGTACATATCTTGATTCGGACTTTATTAAAGCCTTCTGAAAAATAACTTAATCTAACTTGAAATTAAGAAAAGGATAAAATCAACTCATTAATTGACATTGTAAGGTCTTAATAACATAAACTTAGCAAAGATATACGGAGACACAGATAACAGAAATATACGGATATAAGAGTCATTTTTAAGTGGTTATATAATTCATCATTATTTATTTCATATATAATTCATCTTAAAAAAGGGGCGTATAGCTTCTACTGTATATACATGTAACAATGGAATACTAGAAAGCGTCTTACCATAAATATTTCGAAAAGGAGTTTTAATGAAAATATGAATTTAGTTTATGATCTAAAAGGGATTAGATTAGAGCATATACCTTAAGGGTAGTCGTGTAAATACAGCCTGTTCTTTCAACGTACTATCGCTGCGTCTTCTATACAGCAAGAACTGCTCCATACCGCTTTGATAGTCTGTTATAATTGTTTTTAACTTTCAAATAGGATAGACTAAAACTTCCGCATCGACCAATCCTTGTGTAACGGCGCACATAAGTAGTTGAAGACTTACACACACCAACTTCCTGTGCAACCAAATTTTCTTTACCCTATACGAAGGATTTTTCAATGCATCTTCTCATTTTAGAAAATTTAATATGCAAATAGTTACAAAGTTCAAGTCCCTTGCTCAGCGATTTCTTCGTATTTGAATTTATACAATGTAAAACTGTTTGCTAAATTTCATTTTTGCAAGTTGTATGTATTGTGTGTAAGATTTCGAGTGTACTATAGTGTCGTAAACGTTTTATGACTGGACTTTAGACAAAAAAAATATAAAACAAAGCAAAAAAAAAAAAAACAACGTGACGTTTTATTTATTTCTCTAGTCACAGTCCTACGTAGAAATAATAAAATTTAACAAGTACTGAATTTAGATTTATTAAAACTTCAGTAAGCGTTTTTTACTGTCATAATGTGTAAAATAAAATGTTATAGATTTTTACATACTACAAAGGTCTTGTTAAGACATCCCAATAGCATTAGTCGTTCAATAAAGTTTATTCTCATCTTCAAAATCACATCTTCGATAATAAAAATAAAAATGTATTAGTCTGCTTTTACACATTTCGGTCTAGTGTTTCTTGTCTATGGAGTGCTCTAAGCTATTTTATCGATGACCGTGAAAGTAAAAAACATTCAAATAACCTTAAAGTTTCGCATGAAAAAGCTTTTTCTGAGAATTTTTATGTAAATTTACTTCTTCACAATTACTTAAGCGTCTCATATAAAAAAAAAGCTTTCGATATTTTAAAACGTAATTATAAGCAATGATGTTTTTAACTTAAGAGAGGGGGCAAACCATTGCCAGGATCACAAAGGTAATCATCGATGTTAGAGTCTATGGTGCCTCTGATATTCTAGATCATAGATGCGTAACCATTTCCGATTCGATACGAAACAGTTAAAACGTTCAAATACTGTAATCTAGCTTTATTGTAATTAGATCCTATATTAATATTTGAATTAATTTATTTAATAACCGATTTAAAGCAGAAGTATTAAGCTACGTACCGATTAATCAGCTTCAGCAATAAATCGTTAATACACAAAATATTTACGAGGCGCCATCGTTTACGAACAAATTTAAAAAGCGTGTATTTAAGGCCGCGTATCAGATTTATCTCGTACGCGCGGAAGCTACAAGTTTTTTATTGCGACACGCCCAACGACGAACCACCGACGGAATAACTTGTAATTGTCAATTAATTCTTCAATCGGAGCAATTTGTCCGCCGTACATTTCTCATGCGAATATTTATTTAACAAAGTATTTTGTTAAGTTTTTTTCTCATCTCTTCGTTCTATGAGTACATTTTGATTTAAAAATTAAATAAAATCGTTTTTTGTATGTTACTAATTTACTGAATTAAAGATTGTTTAAGTTACTCCAACGAACTTAAGATTACTTATTTTTTAAAGATGCCTAGATCTAGACATATCAGTATATAAATATATTATTATCTATTTCTGTTAATGACAGGAATGTTTTTGTATATGTAACTAGTGGAAGCCCACGGTCAATGTTTAATGTAATACTAAAGACAATAACAGTGTACCTCGAATGTTGTTGACTCCACGAAATAGCCGAGTGTTCGTAAGATAAGTAACACGGGTCGTAAACTTGTTTTCCTGTCTTAATCACCTGCACTTTATCAACACAAGTTACATCTGGAAATTATATCAATGTAAATATAAATTGGGTTAAGGTGGTCGACTGTATAAATCTTTCTAGTTACTAAACTTATAAATGCCATACTTATAGTTTGGATATTTGCTAGAGGGTATCTTAAGATAGCTTCATGGGCTTGTAAAACATTTGGCATATACGTTGAATATGGTCTGATAGAATACAAAATCTGTTATTTTTTTTTTGATTCCGCAAGGACGGTGTCACGCGAAACAACTAGTATTGTATATTAAACTATTAAAACTTTCGTGGCCCGTCGCGCAGCGAGCGACGGGCCGCGAACGCGCGATAGTACCGTTCCCACTCACCCTGAAGATGAGCCCCCGATGGGCTCGAAA
>JAODUI010000003.1:2789561-2802080 GCA_027563995.1 Papilio gigon
CTCGAAACTAGTCGGTACTGACACCGAGTTACACGTGAGTTAAGCCGTTTTATAAGTAGTATAGTGAAATGGCTTACAAAAGTTTTGATAGTTTAATTGAGAAAGGCCTATGTCCAACAGTGGGCAGACAAGGGCTGTTGATGATGATGATGATGTGGTCAAGCACCAATTTAGTCTTCGTTAAAAAAACAATAGAACGATGCCTTCAATTGTGTTTGTACGATATAAAGTAGGCCCATAGTATACTAATAAATGCTCTACGACATTATTCCGTCGTTTGCGCAACGTACTGCAATCTAATTGATTATTTATAAGTATGGAGTTTCTCTCTGCGAGTACTAAGTTAATTTTGTAAGTGGAACATCGCGATGGATTCCGACTGTACATGAGACTTAAAATACCTTCGTCTTAGACATCTTTTGTTAGATTTTAAGAGACATTTTATGACGAATTTATAAAGAAAATTCGGAATGTAGTAAAAAGTGTTTTGTATAAAGAAATTGTTAAGCGTAATAAAAATGATATTAAATTCAACTCATAGTTAAAATAAAATGTGGAGACGGGTTAACAAACTTTAGAGGTGATTTATTTGGGTATTATTCGATATAGGTAATATTCTATTTAACATTCTTGTAACATGTTATTTAGAAAAATATGTTAACAAACAAATATGATCATATACAAAAGGCGGGTTTCGAACTCACGACAACGTGATCGGAAATCCCATTTTTCAACCATTATTATATTATATAGGTCTCGTTTTAAAATAGTTTTTAATATATTTTATATCAACATCAACAGCATAATCTAAGCAATAGTAATAATTGTAGAACTTTTCTTAAGCTGCTGGAATTCAGCTATTTAGCTCGAGCATTACCTTAACAGCTTCGATCTGAGACAATGGCAGTAACGAGAGCGTTATTGGACTATTCTGTACGGAAATTAAACAAAATTAGCTCCACTGACCTACTAACTATAATATTGTTTATTTTATGTAAGTATATAATGAGTAAATAATTAAAATGTATACATGTATATCATTGATGAGTAATCTGACTAACACTCAGAGGAGAGACATATCTGGTTTAAGCACGGACGATAATTAATTAAAAAAAAAAAAACTAAACGAAGACCTGTACAAAAATTATATAGAAATTAATTTGTAATATAAAGAAGAACCCCTAATGGGCGCGAAATTAATCGGTGCCGACACCGGATAAGTACAATCGCAAACGTTCGCTGTGTTTCACATATAAAAATTCGCCTTGTCCGCAAACTCTGTCCTTTCTAACAAATTGATGTATGAGGATCATAAAAACCGGGTTGATAGTGAAAAGTAATTAGTCAACTTGCTCTGACCACTGACAAACTGTTTTCTCAGTAACATTTAAAAACTGTATCCCAGTGGCTTTTGTGCCTGCGTCTTCGACTCAATACGTACAAAACGTTCAAACCACTATAGCTTTTAGGTGGAACACCGTGAAAGTACGCGTTGGTACATCAGTGAAAGCTGTCAGATTTAGTTTGTAATAATGTCCTCTCTTTTATTATATAATAGTGTAGTAAATAAGTTACAGGTTGTATATAAGTTAAATAATTAAAATATACGAACTGATTCCGTACAGCACAAATATTGATCAATAATAGAAGTTAATGAAGTGCGCCGAGCGCAGAACAATACGCCTCTACATTTTAATTAAGTCAGTATACAATGTACTAGTTTGATTATAGAGAAATTGACTATGCAAAGATACATCGTTATTAAACAAATTCAAATTTTACGAGAGCCGAGGTAAATGTAATAATCATTAAAATAATCATTTACATTCTTACGAAGTTAAACTCAAAAACTTCCAAACACACAAGCAAGTGAATAATTCAATTCAATTTCACGTTAATTGATCTCCCTTCTCGGATTGGGCCAGTGTCGATTGTTAGCCAAGCAAGTGCTGAACTTCTTGTTCATTAGAACCTTATTGATAGAGGGGAATGCGATGCTTGACAGGTCCTGTCATTAAAAGTCAAAGATTATCATCCCAGACTATCACATTTTGTGTTTATAGTTAATCCCATTAAGTTCTAGAGGAACTATTTTAATTGTTTATGAAAAAAACAGAAGCATAATAAAAAAATGAATTCCAGCTTGAAATAGTTTGGGATAAGAATTTTCAATCACTCAGAAGTTGGAGTCAATTATTATTTTGTCATGTCACCGACAAATTGTATACGACGCCTGTTCTTAATTTACACGAATTACAAGATATGGAGAACTGCATAACTATTGAATTTATTTTTAAATCGACCGGTTATATTACGTTAAATTGTAAAGGTGATATTACGTAATAACTACATTTCATTAATAAGGTATGTTTGTAATTTTATTTTGTATAATTTTTCAATTATCAGTCAAGATTTTAAAACTGTTTCTGTTTTCACTTGATGTTAATATTGCTTAAATAGGTCGAAATCTTATTTTCGTTTAAAGTAACTGTATTAAAAATTAATGGTGTATTCGGGTTTTGTGGCAATTACCATATATTTTGGTCGAGTTAATTTTTCTCGAGATGTGGCGAGGTCACGCATTCGTTTATTAATAATCCATTTTGAACTTTATTGCAACGTTCAGCAGACTTACTGACCCTTCAAGTAATATCATCACATCTTTTTATTTATTTACTCTATCTACGTAGTGATAGACATCGGACTTCCCAAATTCATTCCACAGTATGTCGTCCTCTACCTTCCACGTCCAACGGTAATAGGATAATAATGAAATTCTTTCATCTCATTGTTGTACTTAAAAAAATGAATACGCAAAACTTATTATGCAAGTACTAAATGAATAAATCAATGTGAGTTATTCCATGGGCGTCGATGATCACTTTTGTGACCTCGGTCGTTTGCCCCCTTCTCGTATAAAAAAAAAATACTAATTGGAAGCTAACAGCGTGAGTGGACAAGTTCGGTATCGGCACCCGTCTCCAGCATGTATGATTATTTACCTTTTACTCTACAGTAAATGTCTTACTAGGGTTTTTATAACAATGAACCTTTTAGTTACAGCTTAAATAATATTATTTCATATATTAGATACCAAAAGAGCAATTGCCTTTTCTATTCACATGCCAAGCTTAGAAAACTGTAAGGACCCCGGCTGTTATAATGAACATAAAAACACGAATGCGAAAAACATTACCATTCTGAGTCACTCGTGTAGAAACTATAAAATCGGTTTACAGTTGATAAGACGTCACGCGAGAAAACTGTACGTTACAATTGATGTGGAATCATTTGAACAGGGAATGAGGCTGGTAATGGTCACTGACGGCAACCAACAGCCTGCAAATTGGACGTTTTATAAAGCTAGTAGGAAGCGGAATTATTATCGATGTATTTATTAGTAATGTTTGTACTTTATACGAAAACAATAATAAAAGTGTTTTCGATATATATTTTTTTATTAAAAATACTTTTAGGACGTCATATTCTTTTTTATAAGTAAAGGACGAGATGGTAATATTATATTTGGAAGGGTAGAGGATGTAATGGCTAGGGTAATATTATTTTTCTGTAAAGTCATCGACGACTGCAAACTTTACATCGACTGATTTTTTTGATACGGATGGGTTGTTAATACAAAATCAAACTATAGTGTAATACATGGCCATACTACTTTCAGGTTCGATTAAACTTTCGTCTGTTTTCTGCATAGATTCTAAAGGTAGACAAGACACATCTGCAAGCTTCAACATGTTACAAATGTCTATGGCCCGTTGGGTATTTTAAGCGATATCGGGTGGTTTGTTTTTTGCCATCGTGTACTAAAAATTGTGTAGTTGCGTTTTCGTTGTACTTTAGGTAGATTGACAATATTTACTTAAGCGATGTGTTTGCGAGCGACAGCGCTATATTAAAAGGCACCGGACGTATCGACACATATCAGAGTACGGGTTAATGGAGTAAACATTTCGTAATATTATAATAATGTATGTAAATCTTTGAAGCGTTTTTTCATGTTTTTTTTATAAATTCTTTTCATATTTTGAAGTACTTACATCTCTAAGAGTCTTTGTGGATTAAGTCTGGTGTAATTCATAATCATTAGGACTTGTCTACCCATTACTGGAAATGGCCTTTCACAATGCTTGCGACAGTGTACGGTGTTCCGCCTTCCGCATCCAACGACTTCCTGCCGTCTGTACTAAGTCGTCAGTCCACCTGGAGGGAAGACGCCCCACACTCCTGGATCCCAACAGTGGCCTCCACTCCAACAGATTCCTATCACACCGGTCGTCGCTAGCCGAACAGATGTGACCGGCCATAATCAAGATCAATATGACAAGGTTTCTGTGTTTCTTTGTTGGCATATTAGGAGTGCGATTGATAAGGTCATTACTGAAAACTTAAATATGAGCGGCGATGTATTCCAACTCCTATAACTCTAATCAAGGTGAAACTTTGGTCATGGAAGTACACTTTACCTTTTCACTCTTTTTTAAATATAAAATAATGATAATGGAAATTACCCTTCTTGTGTTTTTAGGCAGAAATTAACCTGGTTTTCGTTTTTATAATCAGAGTAATAAAACTGTTCAATAAATAAAATGTAATGTTAAAATATAAATTAATAAAGGTTGTTTTGTGGTTGTAAATTTATATGAGAGGGTTAAATTAAAGATATTTTTTCTCATTAACTCGAAAATTTAATTGTAAATCTCTCAAGATTGTAAATTACATTTTTTTTACACAGAATTAGCATACAATGACGTGCGGCCCTTCTACAAAAGAACGTAATCACGTAAGTGCACTCAGAGTGTCTTAAAAATCAATTTAGATTGCATTCGGCCGCACGGCTCGACGGCAATGACCAAACACAAAAATAAAAGTTTATTTTTTTATTACGTACGCAATACAGTTTTTAATTAACGTAATTCCGAATTTGTATAGTAAGTTTAAACCGATGATCTGGTCAATGTTGCGGGAGTATCTTGGATGAGGGCGGCCAAGAACCGTCGTGGCGATCTTTCGGAGATGCCCACGCCCAACAGACGGCGTAATATAGCTGATGTGATGACAAGGTTAAGTTGAAGAACATAGGCAATTTTTTTTCAAATACGTTTTTCTTATTACTAAATTGTTTGTTTTAAAGTTTTTCATTTGAAGCTTAATTTCCTAATTCAATTACAGACAATTGGCTACAATATTAACTTTACCTCAATTTTAAACCAAAACTTTACTTTGATGATTACTGAAAACGTTTACTTGTCTTAAATTTAGTTTATCTTCAGATTAAAGTCGCCGAATTTTAAATGTTGGAATTGAGAAAATAAATGAACTCTAGACGACGGCTTTCTCTTGTTTGTTTTACTAAGACAGATGAATCGACACTACAGTTTGATGGGTAGCTTGAAGAAAAGAATTAAAGTCGATTGAGAATTATCACCAAATGAATACTCCAAATCTGTTTTCTTAATACTTCTTTTAAATCATTCCATGATATAAAAGAAGTTTTTATACGCAAGTGACATGTAAGATAGATTGATATACACTTTACATTTTTACTTTTATATATTTACTTCGACCGTTTCTCTGATACATTAATTCTTCGAGAATAAAGGTGTTGAAAATTTTTTATCCCTAATTTTTCCCTAGATCAGTCTATACTTAACATCATATCTGACTAGACCTAAGTATTACGAACTAGTCATCTTTAAAAATGTTAGGGGAATTGTTTTTTTTTAATAAGAACGTCAATATACTAGTACGAAGTCTTATATTAAAATAACAAAATATAAGAATTGTTTGGAACAATTCCTGGCGCCGAGTTCCGTCATAGGACGACTCGACGGACCGATTAGTTCCATCCGCACCACCTGGATGGCTGGCACTCCTCGGCTGAGCGGTTCTCACGTCATTTTCTGCCACGCACAACCGAGTTGTGGAACGGTCTGTCCTTGGCGGTATTTCCAGACCTATACGACTTAGGGTCCTTCAAAAAGCGAGCGTATCTCTTTCTCAAAGGCAATGCATCTGCTCATCTAATGTTGCGGATGTCCATGGGCGTCGACGACCACGTTTGTGATTCTCTTATAAAAAAAAAGTATTGTGTTACTATGTCGATTTATCTTTGAAGTAATATAATAAAATATGCTATTAATAACGTTATTGATTACTTATTCCTGCTTAAAATAGAAGGCGGTATTTCTGTCGGCGTCAGATGACTGCTCTGATATGATTAATGTATAGCCCGCGATTACCGTGTAATATAAGTGATGACGCGCCTCGGCAAATATAGATTGATATTTTTCTTATATGGCTTTGTTAATGGTGACAGTTTATTATTTTCATGATGTCGTAATATTGAAATAACATTTTTAATGTCATTAATCTAAATAATTAAATAAAATTACACCAAAACCGTTACATTAGTGAAAAAAGTATAAAGCTTAAAAGCTAAAATCAAATTGCGTCAGTCCATGCAGAGCTTTCGTTTAAAGTCTGTGAAATGTACATAAACTGTTTCGGTTTAGTTTATCTAAAAAAAATGCAAAATTAATTAACTTAATTTGAGAACTCTAAAATAGTTACATTGCAAAATGAAATAAAATTGGGGGACAAAATAACAATTTTACGGACCTCTAGCAATTAGCAATGTAAGTGGTTCTTTTATTTTCTAATCTCGGTTTATCTAGATTATATATATTCTTAAAGTTATCACTTAATTAAAAAGTTATAAAAATTAAAAAGTTTTTATCGTTTAGATATTGTTTTGGATTTTTAAAATAAAACGTCCCTTTTTAAACTATACTGACGTGTTCATTCAAACGTATAGCGAATTGTTTAAAAATGTAAAATTTTAAAGCATATTAAAAAATACCTTGTATTAAATAATAACTCAATTAATAATAAAATGTAAAAGAATTATAACAAAAATTTGTAAAAAAAAAGACAAATTTCTGGAAAATAAAATGTTGTAATCCTTTAGGGAAGTTTCTGGAATTCATTGCGGGGATCAACGAACTGTCTGCTACATTGATGGATTACTCTCAAAAACCGCTTACGAATCTGAGACATTATCGTGCGTTTGCAAGATAAAAAAATAACTGATAATAATTGTTAAGAAAAAAAACTAACAAGAGTGGCACAGCGATTCGAATTAAGTCTTGGACTTTGACAGTAAAAATCTCCAATTGTCTTGATACCTCGCTAGGTCCAATCCAGACAAAGAACTGTCTTAGATCTTTTTCTACCTTTTTTATCCTATGATACCTAGGACGATAATTGATAGAATTTAATATAATTAGTAAATTAAAAAATTAATGTATTCTAAATAAAATCTCTGCCTGAGGACAGAGCCAGCTGGCGGCGTACTGTGGAAGCTCTCTACCCCATTATGGGGATAAAGGAACTTAAGTCAAATAAAATGTCAGTAAATGTATACATTTTGACACTATTAATAAAATAATGCAGCTTTTTAAAACACTATGTCATTTCATTATACGTAATTTCTAAACATCATGATATAAAAGGTATTAGACTGAAAGGTGTTCTTTGTATACAGCTTTCATCACATAATATAATTACTTTAAGACTTCATTGGCGTATGTTAAAGCTTTGTGTCGAGATAAGTAACGTACCGCAGCAGTGTCGTTTGCCAACAATAAGTGCTAATTACAATTAGTTTCATAGAATTTTTCATGAGATTTTCGTTATGTACGTCTTTACCTCTGACTATACAAATGCTATCACACGTTACCTTATTCTGTTATTGGACTAATTCGATTTTTTTTTTAAATAAAACATTAGTAGGTTTTTGTTGATTTACTAATATTTCTTGTCACCATTCCTGGTTAACTTAAAAGATAATGTTAGGATATGGTTCATGACAATAGTCGAATGGTGGTATTCGATACCACGACCGCTAGATCGGTAACCATTCGTCTATTGCCGCTTCACTATTGATCATTGCGATGTAATATTTGCCTGGACAAGAATCGAATTATATATCCCTGTTCGTTAATAATCCAATGATTTAAGACCGTCTTGCTCCAAGTTACAACTAATATCGCTGCCGTTCAAATGAAACGGGTCAACCGACTATAAATTAGTACGTTAATATTTTATAACGAATTTATAGACCTTTATTAACATATTCAAGAACAAAGAACTGTTTTTTTTTATATGAAAGTGTTTTACCTAAAACTATAAATTATTTTTATTTGATTATAATTTATTATTATTTATTGTAAACATTTCAGGTGAGCCTAAAATAAGATTGTGTTTTGATAGTACACAATAATAGGAAAATGGTGAGATTCGAACGCACCTCTAGATCGATAGTTGATACTCTTATACATTAGGCTGTTAATGTATTTTGAGTAATATAATGACTAGCGAGAAGTTTTCATTTACATTAATAAAACACTCTATGACGTCGAGCTAGCAAAAACATTTAGCCACAAACAAGGGAAAGATTATTGTGTAAATCTTGCATGATTTATAAACTTGCATCCCTCCAACTCTACACCCTTCGAAATTCTGTCACGGAATTCTGAGATCACCGAAATAATTTCATTCACTAAGTTGCTTTAAAAAATAAAATATTGCCCTTTAATAATTATTTTTCAAATAGAAATTACTACCAAGAACAATTTTTCTGGTATATTTTGATAATAGTAAATTTACTAATATTATGAATGCGAGTGTACACATGGATGGAGATTACATATCTCGTTATTAGAACATAATCTGGAAGAACATATAGGCTAATTACGTTCTAGTAAACGCGGACAGAGTCGAGGGCTACAGCTAGTACGTAATATCGTGGGCCGTTGCGTTAAGGACCCTGACCACCCTTGAATACAATCTCGGGTAGACGGCAACATGGCGTTGTCCTGTGTTGCCGTAACAATGCGGAGAATTAAGTGCAGTGGAGCACCGGTGCGTTCCACCGAAGATCCCGGGGCTTCAACAATAGGGCATGCCACCGAGGGGGTTTTTAAGATTTCCCCCCCCCGTTACCAAAAAAAGGCTAGTATGTAATATAGAATGCTTTTTTCCCCAAATTAATTACTAGTTAATTCATTAAATAAATAATTAATTGATAGGGAGAAATTTTGTAATTAATTAATGAATTAAGATTATTTTAATATAAGAACATGTGTACTGCATTTATAATGTAAACAAAACTGTGTCAGGATTGAGTTAATTTAAATCATTAAATCTACCTTTTTGTGATACAAGCGCTGCTTATCTATTGACTTTAATTCTTACTTAAAAACGAATTTAAAAATATAAATTGAAGTAAAAGAAAGTATTTTAACTTTATCGTCCGTAATATCAACATAATATTGTGAATTAATCGAACGCACTGCACTTGTCGGCGTCGTTTTGATGACGGGTTAATTAAAATAAAGAGTCATATGTTGAGCTCGCTCTTGATATAAATTTACCGCTATAATTGAATTTTAACGCAAACAAAGTATTACGTGAACTTTACTGATAAGTTAAAACGTTATACTGTTAAAATGTAACATGTACATTACGAAGGGATTCATTTTGTTAAATGTACTGACCTACATTAACAATTAACAGGAACTTATGAAGTTAGTGTGGACTATCTTACTAATATAATAAATATCAAAGTTTGCGGGAGCATTTTGGATGAGGGCGGCCGAGGAGCGATATTTGGGGGAGGCCTACGCTCAGCAGTGGGCGATATGTGGCCGAGATGATGTATGGTAAATGGTATATAGTATATAGTATGATAGTAAATGGATCTCACTGAAATTTAGCATAGATTTACATACAATAAGTTTTTTGTTAATTCAAAAAAAAATGTAATCATTCTAAGTTACCTTCCTTAAATGCTTGTTTTACGATATGATTCTTGATAACATTGGAATGGTGGCATTATTTATATGACAATTATTTTCGCTTCTCGTTACCTTTTTACTAATAAGAATCAAAACAAGTATTTCTCGATCGTAATGAAGTGATGACAGTTATCACAACAGATACACGCGTGACATTTTAAATTAAATCATTAACATATATGACAGAAATGGTCACTTAAGAGATAATATATAACCTTGTATGCCACCGGGAGATTTGCATCGCCAGTTAAAGTTTTTTTTTTAAACTAATGAACAAATCGTAAGTGGAGTTATAAATACCGATAATACAGTCAACTACTTATTATTTTTGAAGCATTTATATGTTTCTACACATTTATACAGTGGGCAGACAAGGGTTGATGATGATGATGATTCTTATCAATATACTTTCGCTATTATAACAGTAAGTTTCTGTTAGTAAATTTTTAATTTCTCTTTAACGGATTTTTTATATCATGAAAAAAACAGTAAGCTTGACGTTATCTTCCGTAATCTCGTAAATCAGCCGATACTCGATAAATTTTGATCAAAGTCGATTCAGAAAAAAATGCCTTATTTGATGTTTATAGCGCCATTGACAATAATACTAATATTATTTACATTATAATATAAAAATGAGTTCAATACAATAATGAAGACAATGCTGAATATAAAAAATGATCATCACCAGCCTTGGTCTCTTCACAGCTCAGACCCGCCGTAAGGCTTCCCGCGTGCAAAAAATAATAATGTAATGATGTCAATCCTAGTTACTTCTACAGTTACTACTATCTAGATACTACTGTCTTAAAAAAATCTTGAGAAATATTTTAGGCTAAAAACCATGAACTCATCATCATCATCAACAGCTCACTATACGTTCCCACTGAGGGGCTCAGAGCCTATAGAACTATTTATTATTAAAACATTAAAAAAGAAACATAAGATAATATTTAAATAATACGCGTATAATTTTAATAAACGTCAAAAGTGAACTTAATACAGTTTGCGAAACCGTTAATAAATCATATGAGCTTAGAAAGTTTATATAAGCGTGGGGTTTCACTGACAAAATACACCTACAAAGTTATTGTTTGTCATCAAAGTGATCAATATAACGGGTTATTTTACAATCTGTGTCCACAGTTCTGTGCGGTGTGCCCTATCTAGATCTAAAACAGTACCCCGCGGAGTCAAACTTAATTTTCTACTAAAAATATTTGAGTTCCAAAGATAGAAGTGGTAACTTTTAATCAGGCTATTTACAAAGGAGGATAAATTTATTTTTTCGTTTCGTAAATTAACAAAAATCTGTTAATTTTAGAGCGACGGTGGCGCAATTGTTATACGCATGGCCGGACCAGACCGTACTCGACATTGTCCAGGTTCGATCCCCGCCATTTTCCAATATGCTTTTTTTTTTTATTTTCGATTTTTTTATGTACAATACCCGACGTTCTGACGATGAAGAAAAACATCGCAATGCAACATGCACATATCTGCAAAGAAATTTAAAGATATGTGGGAAGTGAATCATCTTGCACTGAACCAGCGTGGTTGATTATGGCATACGCAACTCTCATAATAAGGTAGGCTCCGGGCCCTTCAGTGGGACGTTTAGTGAGTTGTTAATAATGTTAACATTTATAAACAAAACGAATCAACCAAAATGGTTTACAAAAAAGTACTTTGTACCTTTAAATGTAATTAAGACGTATAAAGTAAAATAAATTCTTATACTGAATATAAGGATTTTACATAGCAGAGATTTCATATTATAGATAACATAGTAGCAGACGTTATGATTCTGTCCTATTACCTGCTTCATTGCGAATTCAAAACGCGAATGCCCCGTCTAATGTTCACCTCGGATCTAGCTGATATACTATTTTTAATATTAAACAGTGTAACTAACCTATACTCAAGGAATTATTACAAGACGATCCTTTGACACAAACGTGCACAAACTATAGACAAAAATAATTCAATTGATAAATAAAAATCTTGTACAGTTTTTGAATAATGTGTCTTCTTTCTTATACGTTTTGTTTTTTACAATTTTACAATCCGCTCGTTAGAAAACTCGTTGTATGTGAAACTTATTTTTAATAAAACCATAAAATGTTTCTCAATAACACAGGGGCAAAGTATTGTTTATGGGACAGTCTGTGGGATTTTGACTCTATGGTTTAGGTAACAGCTACTTAATATTCATAATATTATATAGCTCGCAAATTCGCGGTTAACACTTGATGCGTAGAAAACAACGTTTGTCATGTAAGCATTCTTAAACTACTGGCTAGGTCATAATGAAACTTTGGCAGAGTCTTCTGAGTATGGTGAGGAAAGTTAGTGCCTAAACAAAATCTGAAAAATGTTTTCAGTTTTGTTCAACATCATAAAATTCACTTAGAATACTTTAATTACGTAGATTTTGGTGTTGAAATCGTGATGAGTTTAGTAAGCATTCTTAATCATAATCATCATCATCAGCTCACTATAATCCCCACTAAGAGGGCTCGAAGTCTACCCTATTATTAGGCCACAGTTAACCACGCAGACCCAGAGCGAGTTGGTTGACTTCACACATATCTTTGAATTTCTTCGCCGATATGTGCAGGTTGCATCACGATGTTTTCCTTCA
>JAODUI010000003.1:2834243-2847227 GCA_027563995.1 Papilio gigon
ACGACCCACACTCCTGGACCCCAACCGTGGCCTCCACTCCAGCAATTTCCTACCCCACTTGGGTAAAAATGTATGATGAATCTTTAACTAATACATTTTTTTTTGGTAATAAACTAATTAAATCACATCAGGACTTCATTAAAATGCGTCACGTAATGATATACGTAAGTATCTAAGTAACGCAGTCAGAGGATACTAAAACCTTTTGAACCAAACAGTAAAGAAAAACTCAGTAAACAATAGATAGCAAGAGTGCCTCTACAATTCCGTTGCCTGATAAAATAAACAAATTGCAATCAACTGCCGCAAACAATATAAATAAGCCAGGTTACTGAGAACTTGGTTGAATGAAAACGCGAAAAACATATTTATATTTCAATAAAAATATGAAAATACAATAAAATAAAGCGCTAATGGCCTAATAGTTAAGATCACAGATTGTGCATCACATGTTCGCGGGTACGAATCCGTTATTCCTTTGTAGATATCTTACTTAAAGCTCTGAACTTAAAAGCAAATTATTTCAATAAACTTAAATATTCAAAAGTTTAATATAAAAAAATATGAAATTAGGGTATTTTGTTAAATGGAAGATAACATTATATGAGTCGTTAATTGAAACCATATTTTCAAATCGATTTGCAACTTCAATACTAACGATTTTAATTCCATACTAAAACGATTTTGAAGTTTTGCAATTATACTTTCGAAGGCATCTTCAGTCTTTATAAGTCATTCACTAAAATTGTTATTAACATAATGGCAACTTTTGGAATTTCAAATTATATTTGGTGTTCTTATTTCGTTCAAGTTGTTCAATGTTATTCTTATTTTATTTAAAATTAAATTAAATTATAATGTATGTTTTGAAATTGTAAATACTAACTGGTTTGTGTAATATAAAATGTTTAATCTAGTCAGTGATAAGTCTAAGAGAGCAGTCTAAGTAAATATTATCAGAATGTTTACTGCCGAGCTAGGGCGTGCAAATATTGGAGGAAAGTAATTCATTATTTTTATGTTAACAAATAAGTTATATAAGAAGTTGGACGCGGAAGATGGTGGACAGTTATTGTGGAAGGCATTGGAGATGACTCATGTCCAAAAGTGGGAAGAGAAAGGCTGATGAATGATGAAATAAACTATGTAAAGCTCAGATATTAGTTATTCCTCATAATCGCCGTGATTTAAAAAAAAAAATGAGGATGTAGCCTGTGCGTGCTATATATTATGCATCAAAAATATATGAATAGGCGATGCAGCAGTTGATAGTGCTTCCGCCCCGCCCCCTAGCGTTGCCTATCGAAAGTTTAGATGGATCAATGTATTTGAAGTCTTAAATAAGAATGCAACTTCTCAATACTTGAGGACATTTTAAATCATATTTTTGATACAACATATGAAGTTATTACTTTATTTAATTAGGTCATATCATAGGCTGGTTTTAAATCAAATTACGAAGCGTGTATTCCTGGAAGTGTCGTGCAATATAATTTCGAGGCTACGTTGGACGTTAAATGGCTTAATACTGAAGGACAGCGAAATGTTGCCGGCCCTTTCCGAGCAATTTAGAAATTGAATAAATTTCAGGCGCTACAAATAAATTTCGGCAGGACTAATCACTATAGAAAGGTTTTTTGCACGAGAACGACATCTTTTGTTTATTTTCGAAAAATTAAAATGTTTTACGTGCTAATCTCGGATTACAAAAATTCGGTTAAAATATAATTTTCAAGACCATAAATATAAAAATATTTTTACATGCGTATATGAAAAGGTCTTGCAGTCGGACAATAATGTTGCTTTTATATAGAAAATATTTTAAAGTTATAAATGTGCTATTTCCTATTATTAATATTTTTCTTTAGCTAGAATGAGAACCATTCGAGGCGGCCTGCGGTCCAGCACAAATAGAACGATTCCATCTAATGAAGAAATGGTTAAACAATGACGTAATCATATATTACTTGAAATACCTTATAAATTTATGAACATTTCAAATATGTATAATTAAAAATTATTATTCAACCATTTTAGTAATTTAGAATAACTGCAAATATAATCTAGTCTAGACTTATCTTGTGTTCTTCAAGAAAAACCACATATATTGCCAAGTGGGGGAGGAAAATTTTGAAATGAAGACCATGGTGTGGGACCAGGAGCGTGGGGCGTCCGTCCGTTAGTGAGGCGGGAAGTCGTTGGATACGGAAGGTGGACCGCATGCTGTGGAAGGCATTGGGGAAGGTAGTCCAGTGGGCAGACAAAGGGTGATGGTGAATATTGTCATTTTTAAATTAAGAAATCTTAGTACATTAATGTTGGCTACATCTACTGTTGGAATCCATTAGATAAAATTAAATTATGATCATCGTTCAATCTTTGAAACAAAGTTTTCGAAGACATTTCTATTGTTAGTGTCGCTTCCAAATTTTGCGAACATCTCGTAGTTTTCAGTGAGCTTTTGTTTTAATATTATTTGTGGAACAATGGTGAGAATGGACGGCGTTGAACTATTATTGTTTTGTTTTTGTGCGGAAGGTAAATATGGTTTATTTCTGTCTTGATGAAACACAATTTGTAAGACACGTCTCAGTATGACTTTGATAATAGAGAACAGGACTATGCAAAGAACATTTGTATTAAATAAATTCTTCCACTCTTCACGGGAGTAAGGTAAAATGACAATTGCGGAACTGTATTCATCATCATCATCAGCTCATTATACGTTCCCACCAAGGGGCTCAGAGCCTACCCTATTATTAGGGGTGACTAGGCCATAGTAAGCCACGCTGGCCCAGTGCAGGTTGGTTGACTTCACACATATCTTTGAATTTGCCGATATATGCAGGTTGCATCACGATGTTTTCCTTCACCGTAAGAGCGTCAGATAATGTACATATGCAATTCGAAAATTGAAAAACACATTAGTACATGGCGGGGATCGAACCTGGATAATGTAGAGTACGGTTTTTGTTTGGCTAAGAGGAATACACGCGCTGGACTGATCCCGTCTCCTAAAAGTCAAAAATGTTGGTATGTAACAAACAATTCCTGTTCAATTGGCATATTTTTCAAATCGAGACAGACGTGTTGATGTCAGTCGGGTTCACAGCGTGCGATATATTTAGTCAGAGGAATTATCATAAAGACTACAAAAGAAACAAATGTAGAAGACACAAGCATACTTTCTATTGAAAATGTTTTTTTTTTAAATTTAAGATTGGTATCATTTTTGTAAACTACCAAAAATCTAGTAACATTCCAAATTAGCTCAAAAAAGGGTTGTGTTAGGATATTCTAGACAATAGTCAAATGGTGTGATTCTAACCGTCGACCGCTGTATCGATACTTCCTACCCTTAACAAACATAAAGGCAAATAATTATTTTCAAATCATTTTATAGGTCGCTAGGTTTTCTGCTTCGAAGAATCGTCTTGTAACAGTTTGTTATTTGTTCAATTTAGAAATATAAACTTATTTATTCTATAAATTGGAAGTTCCTTTAAAGGCATATTTTCCCGAACGCTAGCCTGTTCTCTTTACACAGACGAATACTAATTTCTATTGCGACCATCATGATGAGATTTTGTCTGCCCGCAGCTTGACTAGCTTCCGTAAAGCCTCCTTCTACAGTATGCAGTCCTCCTTCCCCATCAAACGACATCCCGCTGACTAATTTCTATGACTATTTTCTACAATTAAGATTTCGATACACGAACACTGGTTTTTAAACATTATGTAACATCTCGAAATATTGCACATTATACAATCTTAGTTCCAGGATACGGGACTCTGCATGTGTAAGAAAGCGCTGAGGTTTCCGTTACGTTCTTCGAGACCCCGGAATCCTTATCAGTTGCATTCGCGGGTGGCCTGAGGGAGGGGGGGTAGTAGGTCACATTGCACATAACCCTGTCTTCTCCCCAGAAGGCAAGGTTTCATTCGAAAATCCCCCCCCCCCCGGAACAAAAAAAAGAATAAGGATGCGGAAAAAAAACAAAATACTTTGTTATAATTTTGCAATGTGGTGACAACACGATTGCACTGGTTGTATGTGATAATGTCGGTCACGTTGTGCCTGCGATGCTCGGACACGTCGCCGCCTAGCGGTCAGTGCGTACTCAACGGAATGTACAGTTAACTTCATTGTCAGTATTCCAATTTTAAATCCACAGTATTTTTAAACGTTGCTACAGAAATCTACTACACTGTCACTTGTATTGTGATTATATCTTCATCCCTTTCATTTTTTTTTGACAAAATGGAAACCGAAATATGTCTTAATATGCTGCTGTAGTCGACAAATTTTTTTAGATCTTAAAACGATAAAATCTAATTCTAGTTGTATCGTTTTTTTTTTAAGAATTCTAAACTATACAATTACCATCGTTACAGTGCAAGATATCTAAATTTGTCTTCGATCAAAACATGGACAACACCCTATAATGTGTTATTTAATTAGTGAATAATGGTTTACATTCATTGTGTCAGGTAATTTTATAAGTGTAATATACTATAAGCGAATGCGACTGTAGGGACCCATACAAACTATAATTTAAAGATAATGCTAAATAAACAGTAAAAAATCTATGTAACAGTAATAAGTTTAGAGGTAGAACGCACAATTAAACAATATTCAAAAATTATCAATCCATTTATTACTGATGGTTTCTATGACAACGAGTGCGGACATCGCAAACAGACAATAACTATTGTTATATCAAGCTTATCACGTATTTATTCCTGTACAAATTGACATATTTCTTCATCTGATAGCGATAACGCTAATCGATTTTGTCTGTCCCAGGTCACTCGAGTACTTGACACACTCGGAATACTACGAAGGAATGTGACTGTACCGCGCTCGAGTGCCTCACACCTGACAATCTTGTGAACATAACACCACCAATAAAACTATGTGACATTTCGAATGTGTAGCAATCTCGACGTGCAGATTATTGAATCGATTACGTAAATTGAATTTTTTTATTGAACGCAGGGATTCGAGGTGAATTTATCTCGCGTATAATAATTGTAAATTATTAGCTTTTTAATATTTTTGATGGTGTAAATATAAAGTAATATACAACTAAATCTGTACACAAAATGATTAAAGGACGAAGGATGTGGACTTACGCTTAAGTTTTTTTGACTATCAAATAAAATTTAACAATTCAAGTATCAAAACATTATCACGAATATATAAAAGGTTACTGTCGCTGGCGACTAAATTTATTTACTAGCATATTCGTTCTTATAAAATATCATCCACATCTATGCAAAACTTCAATGAGATTCCTTTAAGTCTTTTGGAGATACGTAAATACATATATCCGCTTAAACTTTCGTAATTATAATATTAGTAAGAAGTGTTATTGAAAAAGAACAATTGATGTGACTAATAAAAATTCCACTGCCAATATCGGAACGTTAAAACAAATTCATTACGCTTAGATACAAGAACTTAATGACGTAATAAATGAACTGAGAAATAATTGAACGGGGGGGACTTGTAAAACTTTTCTCCTTATTAAAACCAAGCAGAGCTAGACAAAAGAAATGTAAGCTTGCGAATAATGGTCAAAGTTTGACGATTGCCAATTTATTTTGTCAATCAAGTACGCACGTCTAATTAACGCGACATTCGTTTGGTGTTCACAGATAAAATCTTAATTCGGAACGTCTATTTGGAAAAAAGAATAAACATTTACATGTAAGTTTGAGATAAATAAAAAATGTATAATAAAATTATATCATTTAAACTTTTAAATTATTTTGTTTTTCATTAATTCATAATTTTATTTTATAAAATAAAAATGTCAATGATTTTATAGTCTAAAATTAAATCGAAAAACAATGAAAAATGTTGTCAAAAATTAAACTAACGCATTATTGTGCCGTAGAAAAAAAAGGAATATTCATAATTCTTTACATATTTATAATATTTAAATTTTTTTATGCAATAATTTGAAGAAAAAAAAAACAGATTTATTTTCTTGCATATTTCAAAATTAAATACAGGACATTAAAAAATACAATTTATTTAATTAACATTTTGAAGGAGTTTCAATATGTTTTAGCGTCAAAAGCCGTAAGAAAAAAAGGAGAATTTTCACATTTCCTTTCTTCCGATTGTCAATTGTTTTTATATGTCTCTTTCTGTATTCATATTAAAATATTAATTTAATTTAAATCAGTTTTCAATATAAATTTTGTTGGTGTAACCAGATTCGTACAATAAAATCAAAATATTAAAAATCAAATTTATAATTATTCAAGTCTTACCGTTTAGGTGGAAAAAGTTTAGCAAACACGATCGCGAAATGCGTAGCAGACGCGCTGCGGACGCCGCGTGCGTCCCATAGCGGCGGCGAGCCAACACTGCCTGATAATCTCTGATAGCACGGGCACCTCAGCTTTCTCATACACATTTGTAAACAATAAGATTTACAATTTCACAAATTAAAGTTAACCCTCAAACAAGTGAAAACTAATTAATAAACAGAGATAATCAAAACGGCTATGAGAATTTTCCTGCACATATTGTTAATCACTAAACTTGTACATAACCACAGATATCCTAGAAATATTTCTTGAAAAATAACGCTTATTTTGACCGGAAATTTAAATTTTCAAGTTTGAGATTCCTTGCCTTGGACAGTTACTTACACGGTTTAATTAATTATTTTTGTGGTATTAAAAACATTTAAAGACAATGTGATAACGTATTTTAAATTAAATTTATTTATCTTCAATATTTCAAAATTAAATACATGATTTACTTTTGTTTATAAACAAAAATTTTCAAGGAATTTTGAATATGTTTTAGCTTCAAAAACCATAAAAAAATTGAGACTTATTCAATCGCCATATCGATATTTTTGAAAACAAAATACACGTCGGTAGTTGGACAGTACGATCCAATAATGTTGGCAACTTTGAAAGGAATTTAATTACTTACCCTTATAGACACATCCCTCTTTGGTAATGAATATTGTTACTGAAGCCGTGCATTCCGATCACGATAGATTGGACCGAATTGGAACCTGCTACACTGGACTGTTTTGTATCTGACACTTGACATGGTTAGCGTGATGCATACGTCCCAGCGTTGGTTTGCTTCCATTAATTGATAAGAAAAAGATCTGAAACATGCTTACTATTGGTCCATTCAATGCTGCATGCTCTAATCGGACTGGTAGATGTTTAATGACTATGGTAAACAACTTCGAGATGACCATCCCGTGATTACGATTGTTTGCATATTCATTTAAAAAACATCATTAACAACTTTCTTATTCCCTTATTAGAACTGTATAAAACCCCGAGGTCCGAGTTAAACAGTTTTTTTTTAATTAACATTTTTTTTTAAATAAAACAATTTTTTTTTGTATGGAATTTAGTTTTTTTTTCTTCTATTATTTAGTTGTTAATATTGCAACATTGTAATAATAAAGATGTACCATAGTATAGGTAAACTTATTTATGTTCAAGCTTTTCCTTTGAGGTATCGTGAGATATCTAAGTCCGCGTGGGTGTCCTGCGTTGGTAGATCTCCAAGCAGTCTCTAAGATATTTTGCAAATTCTCTTTAAACGTATTTATAAGCCGTATTCTTTGCATCACTAAGTATATAAATAGAGAATAAATAATCTATAATATAACTAACTAACTATAACTATATAGATAACTAATAATATAGTAGGCAATACAAGATTGATGGGCGTTGTGAAGTAGCCAAGGCGATGTCATTATTTATTTTTACGCACGGCCGTTCACGTTGCTAAATAATATTCAGAATATTAATCTTTAAATGGTCACTTGTGTAAGCCATTAAAGAACTCTAGTATATTCTATGAACTTAAAAGTTTAATCTGTCATTCAATGAATGGTGGATTTTTTTTTTATTTTCTTTGCTTTTTGATTCGTCGTCCTATATAAATACATAAAATTTAGTTCATCTAAAATACGCTTGGAGCGCTACAAATGTCACGAATCCAAAAATTCGTCAGTGACGCCCCTCTTTTTAATTACCATACTCTTTGTCCGTCTTCTTGACAGATAGAGTGACAAGACCACCCTCACTGATGATTATTTTGTGGTCATTATATCAGGCACATGTCGCCCACTGCTGAGCGTAGGCATCCCCAATAGATCGCCACGATGATCGGTCCGCGGCGGCCCTCATCCAGGATGCTCCCGATAGTATTTTAGTAAAGTTTAGTTTAAAAGTCAATCTATCGTCCTAGTACAAACGTTTTTACTTCGATACGAAACAAATACGAGGAAATAACCTATGGTAACTGCTATTCTTGAAGGCTTATTCAAACGGAGCGAATTAATAGCTAAAGAGGTATAACGGTGAGACGAGCATCCATTGCCATGGACATCCGCAACACTAGAGGAGCAGATGCGTTGCCGGCCTTTGAGAAAGTGGTACGCCTGATTCTTAAAGAACTTATTCGTACTATTTTGAATATTCCATCCATTCTGACATTTTGAGTTTACGTGAGCTACATCCATCATCAGCATCCTTTTCATTTGTATTATTTCAAAAGTACACTTCTAAGATATCGTGAATAAATCTGAGTATAGTTTTTAGTTCTACTAAATGAAGAATCTCGCTCGTCGATGCGAGCAACGAAGTACAAGTTAATCACGTACGGACAGATCGGCTTCCCGTTCCAATCTAAGGCTTCGCTCCCATTTGGTGGGTCATATGTTCAATGTAATGTTGGAAATGACTCGCTGCCGATGAAATATTGTTATTTATGTTATTCTGTACTTGACATGTGATAATAATATTTTTATGTTAACCCGTAGGCCGTCCCAAATATCGGTGGAGTGGCCGTGGAGCTGAACCTACGTGGGCTGCAGGCGAGTGACTGGAAGAAGCCGGCGCAGAATAGTCGTTGGCAATCTCTGTTTCGGAAGCCACGACCCAGGTCGCTGCGCCAGCGGAATAAGTAATTATTATTATAGTTATGGCTGTGTATTGAGAAGGGGTAAATTTGAAATGCTTGTAATGCTAATCTGAAAAGAAATTCAAAGATACGTGTGAAGTCAACCAACCGACACTCGGCCAGCGTGGTTGAATAAAGGCGTCATACTTGAGTAGGTACCGATCCCCTCGGCGAGGTGATTAAGCGAGCTGATGATGATGAATCGTCTAGAATTTTACAAAGCTATTTCCTCACAACTCTTCAAGTATACATGTTTATTTTTAACTCCCGGTACTGATTTAAAATTGGCAACTAACTCTACTTAATGATTCGAAAATGCATTTTCACACGGGGACAAAACAATATGACAGAGCAGTAGAGAGTACAGTATTGCTATTATTAAAATCTACGACGAGAAAAGATAGTATCATTTCGAGGTAATTGCAGTACTGTATTTTTAGAATTAAAGTTATAGATAATTAAACATTAATAGGAGAAAGAATTTGAAGGATAGCAGTACTGTCTGCTGTTCTGGCTCACTGTGTTGCCTTCGTGTGATACTAGTTTAATAATTTAACCAGCGGAAGTGTGTTGACATCAAACTAATGATGACGAGAGTGCAGCGACAGATATAAATGATGCCGACCATCAATAGAGTCGCCGGAACAAGACTCAATTTGCGAACTCCACATAAAGTCAAACCGCACAATTATTTAACTAACTCTGACGGGCCAGTTTGAATCTTAAATTTCACCAGTCACGTGTTCTGCTTACTAATAGTGAAGACTAGAAATATGTTTAAATTTAAACTTTTCTAATTATTTTATTAAACAATGAACGTTTTAAAATTCAATACGCTATTGAGTGGAGGATTTTTTTTATATCTTGTTTCGCTTAGTTTAGTTCATTGTTATTTAATATACATAATAAAAGATCGTTTCACACAAGTTTGAAGTCTAATCGAGAGTCGATATTCAAATGTTATTTTATATTACAAATGGTATACTCTGGATATTGTCCAATACAAAAGGCTAACTCATGTCTTTTTTCGCCGAACTTTAGTACTAATATGGGGTGAATAGGTTATCTATTTTACTAATATCATAAGCAGGATTTTTTATTAGCTTTTTTGATTAGCTTGTTTCTTAGTAGATATTTCCATAACTGCTTTATATATCTGGATGAAATTTAGCATAATGCATAGTTAGTTTAGGTTTTGTTTTCTTGTTGATATAATGCAAAACTTCAGTTAAAATGATCTTCGTCTGACTGAAATTAAAGCGATGATAATAAAAGATTATTGGTGTACTTATAAGTTTAACAATATCTATCAATAATTAAGTAGTAACAATTATTAAAAGTGTAATTAAGAATAAATGAAACTGTTTAAAATTGACGCTACGCGTAATTCTATAATTACGTTTTTGTAGTTAATGACACGAGCTATATTGTATCAATTCACGTTAATGCAATGAAGCTACATAGCCTCAACAAGAATACAAAAAATCCACTAGATGGCACTACAATCGACTCCTTATTACATCACTTTTAACGTACGCAAATTAGTTCCATATTTTCCCGCAATATGGTGACTAGTTTATATTTCTGGGTAAACTGTAAACAGTGTTAACAGTTATTGTTTTTATTTGCTAATATTGTCATGGTAGAGATATATTACAACACTTTATCTACCAAGCCTCGTCCATAAAATGCTGTAGAGCGAAGAGAAGGGGATAGACACTTTAAATGCTATCTGAAATTATAGTTGCTTAGAAATTAAAACTATGTTTTACAAGTTTATACGCGTTATATAGTACGGTTTGACGTAAAAAGGTATTTTGAGGTTAAATCAGAGCATCCTCTGTAACATACCAAAGATGTGCCATAATAATGTAATATATTGAACACGTTTTTAAGTATTTATGTATGTATATCACATTTAACAAACGAGATTCAGGTCGAACGTTTCTTATTGATTTACGTCAAAGTGTAATTGCATTCATCCGATGTTATTATAAATAATATTCAAAGCAACATTGTGTGCAGACAGTTTATGTTCGAATCATTTTAAATGTTCTCCAATTAGTGTTTCAAAAGTTTGCAAGACAATTGTGCAATTCACTAGGACGTTGTTTGCGTCTGACATAACGCGTTATTGTTAATTGTAGTTCAAAATAAGACACATTAGTTACAAATGAATTATTTTTACTTACATTCACGTATTTGTTTATTTAATACACAAAACAGATTCAAAATTATTACACTTTATTACATAAACTAGATTGTTACCTAATATATGCGTATATAACATGACTTAATACGCTTCATGATATTGTAAATGAACAAGTTAAGTTAGAAAAATAATTTTAGACTTAAAATAAATAAGATGGTTTTTATAAAACTACGTGTTTACAATTAAACATATCGAGGTCATGTAACACGCTATTGTACCCACATCATCATCAGCTCACGTCTGGTTCTGTCAAGCGCTTAGTAACTGCGCCACCGACGCTCTTATATGTACAGAGCGGAAATATCCATCTGGTGTCGGTACCGACTAGTTTCGTGCTTCTCGGGGCGCATTTTCAGTGTGTTCTGAACTAATTGAGAGACCAAATACCACTTACCTTGAAGAAGAGCCCCTGATTGACTCGAAATTAGTCGGTACCGACAAAGGATGATTTGTTTTTGTCTAATAATATGTCGTAAAAGTTTAAACAGTTTTATGTTATTGATGTTTTGTATATACGTAATATAAGTAAACGTTGACTCATATAACCGTACAGTAATTACATACTATTGCAAATGGTGAGTTGATATTCCGTTATAGAACGTAACCACAAAGAGCTGATGGTAATGTTCTCATAAAGACTTTATCTTCAATAATCAAACAGTTTACATTCAAAGCAATTGATGTCTCAACAAGCTCACCTATCGGAACCAGGCCGCGTTTATCAATATATTTTTAGCACACTTCGATTACATGAATTAGGTGCAGTTGGTAATGACCCAATAAAGTTTCCGCTCACAAGGTTCATTACAAACAGATGAAAGAAAATACCACACCGTACTTAAATGCCAAGCCAAATAGCGTAGGTACTTTAAATAGTCGAATGTTGGTACGTTTTTATTAGGTATCGAAAATTTATATGACAAGAAAGCATTTGTAAAAGAGGTTGGTTGAAATAAGTACCTTGATTTTATATCTCGAAAAATAGGTACGCGTTTAAAAGTTTAAAATAAATTCAATTATATCTTAGACAAGACATGGGTTAAGTTTAAATTGTAAGAAAATAAAGGACAATTTCTCTTTTTGGTTATTTCAGTTTGCAAATTAGAAAAAAATGTTTTTTTTTTCAAAATAGATACTTTTAAAAGAAGAAAATTTGGTGAGAACATAATACATTCTCTTGTCCATGACTACACAAATTTACTTACTGATTGTTAAACTTCGTTATATTTTTAATTTCACGATATTCTTTTGGTTTATATATAGATACAAACGAAATGTAAAACGACTTGCAAGTGCATTGTCAAATTGGCTTTAGTATTGTTAACCCATTTGACGGATTGCCAAATAGCGGAACACGTCATGGTTATTGGCTTGGAAAGGGTTACGTTCAGTAAGAACTTCTTTCTCCGATACAACGCATCTGCTTCTCCAATGTTGATATCAAGGGCATGATCACTTCGTTACACCCGTCGTTCGTTTGCTCTTTAAAATAAACAATTCGCTCAGTACTATATTAGAAAGAAACACATTTATTGCTACACAAAAAACATGTAAGAAAATATTATAATAACAAAAAAAAGCGACGGGCCGCGAACGCGCTATAGTACCGTTCCCACTCACCCTAAAGATGAGCCCCCGATGAGCTCGAAACTAGTCGGTACTGACACCGAGTTACACGCGAGTTAAGCCGTTTTATAAGTAGTGTAGTGAAATGTCTCACGAATGTTTTAATAGTTTAAACAAAAAAAAACGTTAAATGTGTGGCAAACGGAGCCAGCTCAGTATGTGAAGGGACGGCCTACACCGTATC
>JAODUI010000003.1:2847327-2860444 GCA_027563995.1 Papilio gigon
TGGCCAGAAAGTGTCGACAGACGGCCCCGCCGCCACCGGCTCGAAGCATATAACTCACGTATCTGTCACCGGCCATTAAATTAAAAATTAAAAGTTTATGATACAGTCGTTGGATGCGGAAGGCGGGGGACCGCATAGTGTGGAAGGCATTGGGAAAAGCCTATGTCCAACAGTGGGCAGACAAGGGCTGTTGATGATGATGATGATGATGATGATGATATAGTCCGGTGGTATTTCCAAACCAATACGACTTATGGACCTTCAAGAAGCGAGCGTACCTCTTTCTCAAAAGCAACGCATCTATGGTTGTTCTAATTTTGCTGACGATCATGTTGTGATCCAGCTGCTGGCTTGCTCCGTTCTCTTATAAAAATTACATTTAGTATTTAACATTATAATTTCAATGTGTTGTGAGAGACGTCGCGCCGCTTTCGTATAAAGTATGTCGTTTGCGGAAAACTGCAACTAAATATAGTCTGGGGGATTATTTCAGACGCGTCGTGTCGCGCGAGCCGCTCCAGACACCAATCTAAACACATTACCGATGGCCGACTTAACGTTAGAACGTTTATAATTCTACTTTTTTAACTATTGTTTAACATTAAACTTTTATTACTGATAAAATTTTAATATTAACTTACACTATGTGAATGTGGTCGTCTACGTGTTAATTATGTTTATATCGAAATTTCCTTCAACATGATTTTGAAAGTGCTTTTGTTTTTATTATGTTCGAAATGTGCACAGTCGGAAACATTTACTATAGGTAAGATATTTATATACTGTTTAGACATAACGTCTGTTGTGATGCTTCTCTGAAAGCGTCGACTTTTTCACTATTATTAAATTCTAAATACTATCTTGTCCAGACTTTTTTGTTATCTTTTCGTTGTGATTGCATTTAAGAGAATTTAGTGTATTGATTAATGCGTGTTGAAATTCAAATTAGTAACCATTCATTTATCAATTTATATCAGATAATGTCACTATTAGATAGAAGAAAAACATATCTAGGACAGTTTTAAATAAAAAATATGTGACTAAAGGCGTCAGCTCGGTATATACAAGGACAGACATCGTTCCTGTGCTAGTTTTGTATTCCAATCCACTACTGATAGGCACGGTACCAATACTACAACTGGTGCCGTACCTTTTACTCTATCGCAATTTTGTTGATAATCTCATATTGCCTCAGTATATCACCAACTTAGTTAAAACCACTCAATTATGTATTCTTCCAGGAGGTATTTTCTACTCGGACTCAGACGAATTGAAAGCAGCATTATCTGTAAGCGCCAAACTATACAACTTCGAAATATCGATCAAGGAAGTCTCCAGAAATGGAACAATACTTGAACTCAATCGTCATGTTTGCGAACTTGCAGAGGTGAGTTACATCAAAGCAGTAATATGTACAAATAACCAATTGCCTTTACTATGAGTTCCAGCTAAGAAATAGAGACAGCTGGAATTCATGATAAGTCAAATCGATTTGTCATGACCACGAAGTTATGATAGAACGAGATTGTATATTTCTTTAACTACGTAACTGTCTCTAAAATAATTTAAAGCGAATTAAATTGAAGCCACCTAAAACAGATAAAACGGACTCACACAAATAAGTCGGAGGGTAAAGATGTTTAAATAAAAAAAACATTTAAATTGCCTTTTTCTTTTTTACTCTCAACAATGATTAACGTGTGACTAATATGATGACGATTATGAATCTATCTCCAGTTGACAATCGTTCATCGTGGTGACCTTTGGGGAAGACCTACATCCAGCAGGCGACATATAGCTGATACGATGCTGATGATGAACGTATTTTTTTATTTTTGCTACACTCTTTTGTTTCAGGAGAGTGTAATAGGTATAATAGATGGTACAGGAGGTCAGAGTACGGAATTCATCCAAGCTATATGCGATATACTGGAACTGCCTCACGTCACTATAAAACATAATGATATAAGTGAAAACTCTTATATACTAAATATGCATCCCAGTTCAATGGCGTATAATATGGTATGTAGTATACAAAAATAATAACTCAGTATTTGCTATATGACAATTCTTACAAATTGAAACATTTAATAATATACAGCCTATAGAAGAATTAAAAACGAAAAATGCACAAATTGTGAATCAAATTTTTCCTAGATCCTATTAATTAGAAATATTATTTTAAATGACATAGTTATGGAGTTTAGCTTGAAAGTAGCAAGTAAAATAGACAGAATTTTTTTAAGAACTTTAAGATATTATCCCTATTAGAAGTCTAAGAATTCATTATTAATTTTATTAATATTCGATATACTATATTCCAGTCCAGCGACCTAATCACTATATAAAATTCGATCGCTGGACTGGAATAATGTTAATTGAACGTAATAGACATTTTTAAATTTCACAGGTAATGGAGAAATTGGTAGCCCGGAAAGAATGGGAAGAATTTACAATACTTTATTTGAAAGGATACAGCTTACTTCGCACAAACAGTTTGTTGAAATTAAACACTCATAATGATAGATACATCGTGACTCTAAGAGAATTAAAGGGTGATGATTACAGGTAATTTTCAAGTAGACAACGAGTTTCGCTTATATCAATAAAATAAGATACAATTGAGATCTCCAGATATCTATTTATACCAAAAAAAGGTGAAATACTAAGTTTTGTTTTTAGAGACGTTCTCATAAGTGCCAAAGAGAGTGGATACGTGAACTTCGTGGTGGATTGTCCCCAAGAAAATGTTCCTATAGTATTACAACACGCTCAAGAAGTTGGTTTGTTGGCCGATGAACATTCATATATATTTGTGTCTCCAGATTTATTCACTTTAGATTTAGAGAGATATAGATATGGAGGTGTTAATATGACTGGTGAATATGTTTGTTTATTTCATTAATGTCATTAAAATTAAAAGATATTACCGTCTTCTATTGAACTGTATGATTTCTTCAGGGGATCTGATAGAAAATTTGTAATTTTCAGGGCTTAGATTAGCTGACTTCGAAGAAAATGAGGATTTATGGAATTTCGCTTACAATTTTAATAAGGAATTCGTCTTCGCCCGTGAAGCAGATCAACTATCAAGTGAAATATTGTTAATACATGACGCTGTTCTTATAATTTCTAAAGCAACTGAGAAAATGAAATACGGTCTCCAGAGACCTGAGGGTCTTAGCTGCGAAAACGGTACATCTTGGAATCACGGATCTTCATTGCTAAACTTTATGAAAACTGTACGTCGCTCATTGTTTATTTAGATAATAACTGATGACCTCTACTACTTTGAAATGATGAATGTCCAATATAGAAATAGGCACCCAAAATTTCAGTACCAAAGCATTTTAGTGTAAACAATTATGCCAAAGAAAAAAATTCTTAATACAATCTTTAAGATAGATGTAACAAAGTTAATCAAATTGATGATTGCAGAATAAGATTGAAGGTTTTACACGAAAATTGACGTTCAATGGCCACGGTGACAGACATAACGTTATATTTGATGTTTTGGAACTAACACCGGCTGGTAATCAATCGGTTAGTATGACCTATTACAAGACAAGACAATAGATAATTCAAGAAACAATATTGGTATACACAAGGGAGTAACAGCTTATACAATCTTTTCTCGATATTACTTTTGGACAAACGCTAACGTGTTTCATATCTTTGTAATCGTTACTAATAAAATCTTATTTCTTTAAGATTGGTACGTGGAATAACAACAGTTTGACAATTTCAAGGCCAATTTTAGTTGGATCAGATATTGTTGAAGAGACAATCATGAAGAATAGGACTTTCAAAGTATTGATTGCGACGGTATGACAATTATATCTATTTAATTTTAACTACTACGCCAAAAAAAACATAACATAGTTTCACTTAGAGCCAAATATCTTGGACCAAATCCCAAAATTTATTTCCTTCTGTACTGGCATCTACACAAATTCATGCGACTATCGTGACCGGTGCTGCTGTATATATTCTTGTCAAAGTACCTTGCAGTGTACAAAGATAAAATGTTAAATAACCGATATGTTATTATTTTTTCTTATTTTATAAATTACAGTCAGCTCCTTACGGCTACGTGAAGGAATCATCTGATCAATTAGAAGGAAATGATCGTTACGAAGGCTTTACTATAGATCTAATAGAGAAGTTATCAGAAATATTAGGATTCAGTTATGAATTTGAAGTAGAACTTGAATACGGTACTAAAGATCCTCAAACGCAAAAGTGGAATGGAATGATCTATCAACTAAGGGAGGATGTAAGTGAGATAAAATGAATAGGTCAAACTTAAATGATGGTGATTCATTTAACTTTATTTTATAGAAAGCAGACTTCGCGATATGTGACTTCACCATAACATCTCTAAGACAAAGTGCAATAGACTTCTCCACGCCTTTTATGTCATTAGGTATAGGCATATTATACAAAACTCCAAGTAAACAACCTCCCGAAATGTTTTCTTTTATGGCAGTATTTTCGAAAGAAGTAAGTTTTTTTTTAATCCGCTAAATGTTGTCCGCTAAATTTAATAGCAATTTATTCATTTTGCAAAAAATCTAGGCTTAAATATAATTACAGGTTTGGTACTATATGGTGTTGGTACAACTTGGGCTCGGAGTGATCATGATATTTGTGGGACGTATTTCTCACAAGGAATGGCAGAATCCTGTCCCTTGTATAGAACAACCTGAAGAACTAAGTAATCAGTTCAGTTTCGCGAATTCCGTATGGCTTATTATTGGTTCAGTTATGCAACAAGGATCTGAAATTGCTCCGATGTGAGTATACATTTGAAGTTTTTAGTGTTAAACGTTCGAATAGAAAGTAAAGGAACATACCATTGTTTGTCAAATTTGTATTATTATAATATTCGTAACTGTCAAGCAAATTTGTCAAACTTTTGATCGTTCACAGGGTGTTTAAGTATTACGTATTTAATAGAAAATTTCTCAATTTATTTTAGAGCTTTAGCACCACGTTTGATTACAAGTGTGTGGTGGTTCTTCACGATGGTCATTGTTGCTTCGTACGTGGGAACCCTTGTCGCATTTCTTACGGTTGAAAAAAATGTTTTACCCTTTGAAACTTTGGAAGAACTTTCCAAGCAGAAATCAATTTCATACGGAGCTAAAGGTAAAGGGTCGACGTTAGGTTTCTTTCAGGTGTGAACTTTTTATTATTTATTAAAAATATATTCTATAATTTTGAAGTAATGTAAATTAATTGTCTTATCATTTAAGCATTCACCAAATCCTATGCTTGCGGGTATGTACAAAAAGATGGTTGACAACCATTGGCTGGTAGCTACCAATGATATTGGTGTCGCAAAGTAAGTGTTTTTGTTTTAACAATTGCATATGTAAATTTTCACCCTTCTCATGACATTCCGTATTTAGAAATTTACTTTACAGTCTTAATGCTTACTCAGAATGAAATAATCAGTAAAAGGGTGTTTTTTGTTGCTTAGCAAATAATTTTTAGTGTGCCAGTCTGTTGTTTCTCTCTCTATTCTTTACTACTATTTAATGTTGTCGCCCTCATTTCCTGTGTATCAAAAACCCCTGGGTACTGCAGTAAAAGTAATTGATACGGTTGCCTTTTGACTCTGCTTACAAAAAGCCGATGCTCCTGGATTCCTGACGCGTTTAGTGACAAGACCTTGCTTGTTATGTTGTGTTATTATAATTATAGTCCAGTATAGTGAGTACAGTATAGTTTAACCTCTAGTTTTTCAAACCAGTATAAACGGTAGATTACATTAAATGATTAATCGATGTTATATTAATATTATAGATGTGAAAACGAAACTTATGCATTTTTTATGGAATCTACATCATTAGAGTACTACAAAGAGAGACATTGCGATTTACTACAAGTTGGTGATTCATTTGATTCGAAGAGTTACGGTATTGGAATGAAGAAAGGTACTATGATTTTATTTAATTTATTATCATCAATCTGCCTTTTTCCTACAGAGGGTCGGCACAGTGTGTACTCTTCCATACATCTCTGTCAGCCGTCACATCTGAACTGACACACTTACACATATCCTCTTCCACACAATTCATCCACACCATCGGCCTTCCTCTACCTTCATAGCCATCCATTCAATGTTTTTATTTAATCATTTAAACGAAAAACGTTTTTAATGGTTACTTATCTTCCAGGTTCACCTTACAAGAAATATATTGACTACGGTTTACTGAAACTGAAAGAATCAGGGGAAATACAGAAGTTAAAAAATATATGGTGGAAAGAGAAACGTGGCGGAGGAAAATGTGGGGTAAGATATATTTTCAAGTAACTTTGTGTATATATATTTTACGAAAAAAAAACGTTCCCATTTGTTAATTAAGTAATTGAACATATTATTAATTTCTTTACTTACTTACTTCTTTACTTTACATGTGAATTTGTAACAGAACTTCATTTATCCGATTCTTGGATTCAATTCCAAATATACTTCTAAACACATTCAATTCGTGTTTCTTAAACTTAAGTTAAAATGTAATTTTGAAAGTTTTTTTACGAGTTTTTTTACTTACATTGATTAGAACAGCAAGCTCAGATCCGTCGAGCCAGTTTTATAACATTTTTATCTCATTCGTCAGCAAGATATCACCTGCGCATTAAATTTGATCATCCAACTTTTGTATGTAAATGGTCTAAATTGAGTTTCGAACAGTCATTACTTGAACATTGCCAGCGAGTAGTTGTTTGCGTAGGTCGGTACTGTTTAAAAACAAAACTGTTCACTCTACGAGAGTCATTTTCACTTAAAGATCCTTTCAACATTACATTTATGTTACTGTCTTGTTTATTTGAATAAATAATTTTAAATAAAGTGCATATTCCTATGGTAAGATATCATAAATGTGGAAGCGCCAATAACCGAATGGTTGAGGGTTCGGACTACCGATCTAGCTGTCCTCGGTTCGAATTCCACTACAGAAATAATAATATTTTAATAACAAAAAAAACAAAGGTAAGTTTCTACTGGCGATATAATGTTTAATGCTAATTTAAATTAAAATAATTTCAGATAAAACGGGACGAAGAACAAAAGCAACTCGGCTTGAAAAATATGTTAGGCGCCTTTGTTGTACTGGGCGTGGGCTGTTTAATTGGACTTTTTATATCAATTATAGACATGCTTTGGGGCGTATTTAAACGCACGGTTAAATATAACGTAAGTATTACAATTAACATGTACTTATAAGGAGCCGTTCAAATTTTACGTAAGCACTATAGAGGGGGGATAGTCTTTGCTTTGCTTAATTTTGATGACATGGGGCGGTTCTAGATGGTGATTGCGTCAGAAGTAGTTATTTTGTTTTTTACACATATTGGCAACTTACACGTTATCTAGGCTTGAAAACTAATTATTAAAAAAAAAGGTAGAACATGTTAGCAGAAAAAATCATACGTTGCATACTTTTGTTGACAAGGGAAACGGAGGGGTCAATAATTGTGACAAATCTGCTTACGTAACACTTGCACGGTCCCGAAACAGAAAAACGTTAATTAAATAATTAAAAAAAAATTCCAGACTACATTCAAATTCGAGCTGATAGAAGAGTTGAAATTCGCGTTGAAGTTCAGCGGCGACATCAAGCCTGTGAAGCGTCATCAGAAGACACAAGGCAGTTCTGATTCACTGGCGGAGGCTGAAGGCAAGGACGAGATCAAATCTTTACACTCCATAAAATCTGGCGGGTCTACGGACACTCATAAGACGCATCACTCTCACAGTTCTAAACACTCCGGTCTTAGTATGGCTTTCGCTAAACGACGGGAATACAGCTGATTGATTTAAAAACAAAACAAACTTTAAAAAATATTGTTACATGTGCCGTTAAACATTATTCGCTTTTTTACACTTTTTTTTAATATGTAAAAAACTCGATTAACTAATCATATAATTGATTTTAAAGATTAAAAAAGTTCAGAATAAACATGCAAAGTAACTAAGATTAACGACGCCGTTGTTATTTGATATTAAATTATGTTTTAATGAAAAAAAAAACAAACGTGTTATATTATATAATTTGAAGTAAATAAAAGTAATACACGATATAATAAACGAGTGATGTATAAAGGCATTATTTCAATGTCGGCTCGAAATGGACACCGACCTTAGCGACCACAATCTTTCTCCGCGGGCCCATTAGCCACATAAATTGCACGACAAAGCTCACAGCAAGGGTATGATTTACATCAAGAACTAATTTATTAAAGAAAAATAAAATCTTATGAAATTAAAACTCCGTAGTAACGCGGAAATGTTATCACGCTATTTAAAACAAGATTTTGAATTCTATTTTCAACTACGGAAAATATTATAAGAGTATTCAGAAAAATTCAATACCTTTGTTAGGTTTAATTAGATACCCTGATAAACGGCTATTTTATAAATGACTAGCTGACCCCGCGAACTCTGTTTCGTCTAAAAGGCAATAAAAAAAACAGATTTTTGAATTTATTAGGAAATACAAAAAAAACATTTCCTCCTCGGAAAAAAAACGTTTGTATGAGAAATGGAAAAGGGCTATTTTTAAGGCTTTCAGGGGTTTTCTTCTAATTCTCTCACCTTTTAAACCTTCCCTAGAACTCCACGAACATTCCAAGACCAAGATAAGGTAAATTCGTTCAGCCGTTCTCGAGTTTTAGCGAGACTAACGAACAGCAATTCATTTATATATATGTTCGTTAGTTAATTAAATCATTCACCATATAACAATTTGACAATGCACTATGTGCTTGTATGTTAGGAAGGTCCGGGTTGTCTAGTCCCTTTTTTCTCAAAGAAAATGATCTTACCTTTAGTATGAATATCCAAAGTCAGTAAGAGAAAAGTTCGATATTCCTCAAAGCCTGGTTAATCAAGTGTCTGCCGCGTAAGGTCATTTCTCTGCAGATTTGGTGATGTAATATTGTACATTGTCAAAAAGTTTATTAAGAGGTAATTAAAAAAAAACATTTGGTTACAGCATATTGATTTTACTAAATAGCAAAGGAATCCTAGTTACATCTGCATTTCGCTATTGCATAATTTTTATCCCAGTACAATATTTCCTAATATTCATCGTAACCTAGGCGAATTTTACTGTGACCTATTTGTTGCCATTCTTGAATTAAAATTGCTAAAAGTTTGGATAGCTGACAAGCATATAGGTAAAGTAAGATTTGTGTCAGGATAGTTACTGAATATCATTTATAATTCGCTATGTAAACTTTCTCATCCTAGCTATTTGTACAGCGTTACTTTGACGTCTGCTGTGAGCATTATGATTCGAATGTGATGATCGTTCGGAGCGCGGCGTCGTTGCGTGGTCAACTCTGTTCTCGTCTGCAGTAAATTCCACGTCACCACTTTTATCATCCTCGTCCTTCTTAGAACTCTTAGAACCAGTGGACTCCCGATGTCGCACCGGCTTAGTGTCCCCACTGAAGCTCAATATGAATTTTAATTCAGCAATAAGTTCCTCTTTGAATGGTACCTTGAAAATAATTGTACCACATGCATTTATATTTAACGGTAATTTCGTAACAATAAAATGCCTGGAATATATATCTTACCTTATGAGTATGCGATATCATCCAGACATCAAATATCATTTCAATAAAAGCGCAAACAACTGCTAGGGCAGATCCTGCAGCCAGTACTATGAACACGCCACCAACATTAGCTAGCACTAGCGGCTGGGCATCACCACTACTTGCATCATCATCCTAATGTATGAAACAATAAAAATACATGTAAGGATTTGATACTGGTGATCTAAGATTGTTCTATACAAAATTACTCACCGCACACGCGCCTCCTCCTCTTTTCTCTTTCCACCACTTGTCCTTCATCCTTGTTAGCTTACCTTCTTCTTGCAATTGTAAAATCGATTCACTCATTGGTTGTCTGTAAGGCGAGTCTAAAACAAAACAATTCCACTTTAATACATTAATACTTAATTAAATTACTCTTGAACATACTTTTTATCATAGCGATGCCGTATCCCTTGTTGTCAAGTAAACCTCCAACTTGCGCTACGTCACAATTTCTCTCGACCATATATTCAATTGATGTAGATTCCATGAGAAACGCATAATTTTCTTTCTCAGATTTTACCCTGGAAACAATTGACACTACAACTTTGTTACAGAGCTCCTTGAAAATTTTTTAAATAGAATAGAAAACGTACCTTAATAGACCTTCGTCGTTTGTTGATGTCATTAGTTCAGGATGTTCATCCATGTAATGGTACATTTTTTGATATAGCAAATTATCCGATTCCTAAAATTATCAAATCGTGTTCGCTTATTTATAATTAATTATAGAAATCATGTGTAATAAATTTACTCCTTACTTTGAAAAAACTGAAAGTAGCACCACCCTTTTTTGCTCCGTATGTAATACCATAAGGATTACTTGCTAAATCTGATACAGTTTTTATAGCGTAGAATTTAGATTCGACTGTCAGAAACGCAGCTAAATTAGCGGTATATGACGACACCATAATTAGAGTAAAGAACCACCACATACTGCCTGCCATTCTTGTTGATACTGCTCTAGAATATAATTTAAGCTGTTTTCATATTTTTCTTTTTAATTTAAAGTAAACGTAGTTAAAAAAATAAATAATTTACATGGGAGCAATTTCAGAACCCTGTGTCAGTACACTGCCCAATGTAAACCAGAAAGCATTAGCCAATGTAAACTGGTTGTCTAACGTTTCTGGTTCTTCTATACATGGATACGGATTTTGCCACTCTTCTGGAGCAAATCTTCCTAGAATAAATAAAAGGACCGACACTCCCACATACGCTCCGGCCAACCAACCCCAAACCTAAAATAAGTTTTACTTTATTTTAACATAATCAATTTTCACTAAAATATCACTTTAAAAATTACTTACCTCTAGAGAAAAAGGAGAGATAAAAGAAAATAGATCTGGCGGTTGTTTTGTTGGCTTTTTATACAAAATCGTAATACCTAAATTCATGAATGGACTAGTAAAATCAACAACCTTTTGCCTCGCGGCAGTTATCGTTAAATCTGTAATAGCGAAGTCAGCTCTCTGCAAGACAAATTAACCGTCAAATAAAATCCTCGTCCTATCTCATAACATATTATATTTACATGTTTATAAAATATTGATAATTTACACCGTCCATAATTTTTTCCATCATGCCGGTCCATTTTTTCGTTTTACTATCGTAAGATCCATAAACACCATCAGCTTGGATGTCAAATGTGTAATTAAATTCATTCATCTTAGCTAACTCCTCTATCACTTCTATACCAAAACCTTCGTAGCGATTATTTCCTTCCAGCTTCATTGAAGATTCTCTCAGCATTCCATACGGTGCACTCTGAAATTTAGGATAATGGAAAACATTTCATTCTACTATGTGAGTGACATCACGATATATGTGACGATCAAAATTTCACATTTACAAAATTGTCATTAAAATATTTTTGTTATGGGGATCTCTGTGGATCGTCCTCCCACCAGGTGGACTGACGAATTAGTGCAGACGGCAGGAAGGCGTTAGATGCGGAAAGCGGAGGACCGCATACTGTGGAAGGCATTGGGAAAGGTCTATGTCCAACAGTGGACAGACGGAGGCTGATGATGATGATGATGATGATGAATATGATCTTCCAAATAATTTATATCTTTGTATCAAGATGTACGCTCACCAATGCTGTGAGTATAATGAAATGTTTTCCTTTCATAGAATCACTTCGTTCCTCTTCAACTGGTGGTACAACAGTCCTCGTATCTTCATAACCATCTTCAGCATTCCAAGTACCTACCTGAATGTAAAAACAAACGTCGCTTAGAAAAGCGCTAATCTGAGATGGAATTGAATTGATTTTAATTTACCTTTTCGAAGCCATGGGACATAACTTCGAGAACATCAACTTCGAAGTCAGATCGTAAACCATCTTCGTCAAATTTGATGACGCCTGTGATTCCGTCGATTTCCATCTAAATTGAAAATGAAATATTGATATGCCCTACATCATGAATTTAAGAACAAAAGTCACTTACGTACAGTTCTCACGTAATTTACAATGCTTAATCCTAAACTCCACGTGTCCTGACCTCCGCAAATTACGTTGGAACCTTCTTCAATTCCCATTGTTTTTAAAGCTGTTGTATACAAAGTAACCGCGTCGTATACCAAAGCTAAATTAAAACTAAGTGCTGATTCTGGTACAGCATTTTCAAGTTTACCCTGCGATAAATCTATGATTTTTTCATTTAACGATTTTATAAAATTCTGAACGTTCTCTGAGCTTTGATCAAAAAACCTTACACCTAAAAGATAAATAATGTTAAAGCATAAAATCTTAGAAAACTTATATTACAAAAAAAAATGTAAGTATTTAAGTTAATTGCTTAATATTAGGACGGCAAATTCAAATTTTTTATCTATCGAAGGGTGTACCAAAAGTTAAACTTTGGTATTTAATATTCCTAACTTCAGTTTCTTTTCCCATATCAAGAACTTTAATGAAACCTGTAATTTAATAGCTGAAATCTGGCAGTGTTTTTTTTTCTTATAACAAAGTAATTAGGTCTTAAAAGGAAATTTTACCTGTAATGTTAGAGCCTCCGTGCTTAAATAGTTCAATATCAACAGTGTGGAAATCAGGGCTCATTATCACGTAGCTATGTTTGTCCGACATTATACCAACTTGTTGAGCTTGTAAAAGAATTTCAGCTAGATTTTCTTGGCCGCTTATCACTAAGTAATTGACTGAACCGGACGTTTTTATGTTTTTTAATTGTATTCTGTAATTAAATTAATTCTCAAAAGAGATCCAGAGACCGACGCAAGCATCATCAGCGCATTCTACGGAAGTTTTATCAAAATCTGAACATTTCTACCAGTTAAAGGTGGTGGAGAGTGTCGGTGGCGCAGTTGTTAAGCGCTTGACCGGACAGGACCGTACTCGACATTGTTCAGCTTCGATCCCCGCCATGTACCAATGTGTTTTTCAATTTTCGAATTTTGCTTTTTTCTTAAAAATAACTTTTATCAAGGCAATTCGGTGGAGCTGCGCGATTTATGGAAAGGTGGTGTCACCCCA
>JAODUI010000003.1:2860544-2893045 GCA_027563995.1 Papilio gigon
GACTATGGCCTAGTCACCCCTAATAATAGGGTAGGCTCTGAGCCCCTCGGTGGGGACGTATAATGAGCTGATGATGAAAGGTGGAGTAAATATAAAAACTGTTTGTTTAAACCTGTAATCGTCTCCTTCCGGTAATTGGACCACCGTCATTAGGATGTTTTCATCTGTTACTAAATTTTGCATTGTCAAAATATTATTCAAGAACGGTAACAGTTCAGAACCTTCGTAAATTATAGTGAAATCTGTCCAACCTTTCATTTTGATTATGTCCACAAAAACCTACAAAATAAAATGATATTACGATTGATGAAGCAACAAAAGCTATACTCCCGTGTCAACGTTAATACCTGTGAATACGCGATGTGATTTGGATATAAATTTATGGCGGACCAGTTCCGATTCTGTGCTTCCATGAACTGGGTTATAATTTGCGGTAGTTCCAAATAATCTGCTATTGACTGTACGTGTTGTAACGAACTCCTATGAATAGGTCCAAATATACCAAACAAGTTGCTCTAATAACAAAAAGTAAATGGTTTAAAATGTTTATCTTAAATTACGCTATATCACATTCCTTATTTATATAGATCTTACTTCTAAAAGGGAACATAAAGCAGTTTCTGCTTCAATAACATCATCAGGCGAAGCTTTTAAGACATTTGCTAGGAACGGGTTCTCCAGATTTTCTGAGGCCGCGTCTAAAGCTACTTTAAATGCTGCTTCGTAAATAAAACTTCCATCATCGAATATTGCCCCTGTCAATTAATAATCTTTACGTTTTAAATTCATTAATGAAATACATTGGATATTAAAACAACATGTCAATACGTACCAATAGTTCTATCTGCGGCGACATGTTGCAATAAGAAAATGAACAAAATGAAAACACTTTCCTTTACTGAAGTCATTTGTACCGTGTCATTCTATGTGTGTGATTTTTAAAATGAGACACTATCAGAATATCTAACCTGCGTAGTTGCAGACGGCAAAACTATGAGACAATAATTTTAGAACCTGTTCTTCATTTGCAACATAATTGTGTCACACATTCAGACTTGGCATGAACTACAAATAGGCAAAGTGCCCTAAATCTCATTAGATGCATTTTGTTAAGAGGTTACCTCAAAAAAGGCTTAAAGAAGATAAGACTTCTTTAAAATGTCGATTCGAGTCGAAGTTGATTACCTTTTTAATATTCTTTATGTCTCGTCCTTTATTTCTTAATATATATCAAATTTATTTTCTCCATAGAACGTAAATTACAGAACCAGGTTTTATTTATCTTTGCGTTAACAATTATATTTAAAACAGTGCCATCTATCCAACGATGTCTAAACGAAATTAGAATTCGCAAAACACTTTCGTTCTGTCTCCTTATTAACGATAAAGATATCTAGATGGCGCTATTATAAAATAATCATCATCACGCATATTCAATGATTATTTCAAATTTTGCGAAGACAAGATAATCTTAAACCTAGTCATTAAAATTCGCCATCTTCCATGATACCAAGGTATACAATATTTTAAACAGCTCGATGGCTTTGATGATTGCAATGATTTAAAACAATAAACAGAGCATGAGTTACTGATGCCGATAATTACGATGTAAATACTATTGATTAAATGTCATACTTTTTTTTACTAAGATTATAGCGACCCTCAAAAATCTGATGAACTAATATTTCATTATAAGTATTAGTTTATAAAAACATCATCATTTTACGTAGTTCTTTGTGAAAAATTCGTTACAGTAAAACAAATAGACACTATTATCAATAAAATCCTTGTGACTTGAAAATTTTCGATTTAAACGAAACACCATACATTTCAATCTAGAACTATTCCAACATCAATATATTCAATGATTTAATTTCCTACTGCAGGAAATTTTCATCAGAGAACTTCTTTAATTACACCCACGCTTCGAGTACATGCCACATTGCGATCGCGAACTTAACACGATGTCACATATTTTAAATGGAATCGTAATACACAGTGTAATAAAAAATAAAAACAAAGCAACTTGAAACTTGTCAACGCCCAGGATTAGTATACAATGTGCTGGTGGAATTATCAAACACGTTCCTTAATTCCGTAACGGACGTTTTCATATATTATTCATGACCGGCACATTTTTAATAGCCTTCTTATAATATGTAACGTGCAAAAGCTTGAGATGCTCTTTTGTTTTTAGATACGCGACGAAGGCTGTTAAAGCTAATCAAGTTTCTAATACAGAAAGTTATTTTACAATCATCTCATATTGTTAACTAAATGATGTTTTCTATTCATTTTCCACTAAATAAATTGAAGTAAAACAATTTTAATTTAAAGTTTGATACCACACTAACATTTTTAATAGTTCAACATAAGTTTAGTATAAGTTAAATCATCATCATCATCTATCAAACTATTAAAACTTTCGTGAGACATTTTACTATACTGCTTATAAAACGGCTTAACTCACGTGTAAATCGGTGTCAGTATCTACTAGTTTCGAGACCCCGATGGGCTCTATAAGTATATGGGTTTTATAAGTAGTATCATCATCATCATCATCATCATCATCATCATCTCTGTACTAGGAGCATCAGGTTTTCGTCCAGATTATTTTACTTTCGTTCGACAGCTAGTAATATTATGAATGCTAAAGTTCGAATATCTGAATAGATGTTTATTAGAAGATATCTCTAAAACGGTCTCATGTACCTGGATGGAATTTAATATGAATGTAGAGCATAGTTTGGAAGAACAGATAGACTAACAATCGAGTTATTTTTTTTTTTTAATTTGGTATTAAATCTTTTATTCGACTTTAGTAAGTAGTTTTACATTGCCTTAAATCGAATTTGGCAGAAGCTTTCAAACGACGTTAATAATTAAACTACAACCCTGAAACTCACAATTGTTGCCTAATTAATGAAGTTCTTAGCGTTGTCTACAGCCTTTTACGAATATTTAAATAATTAAATATTTTTCAGCTTACTCGGATTACGTAATGTACATTCTTTACTGATGATAATTGGTATAACTGACTATTTATGTTTATTTATTAATCTAATACAAATGGCATTTAAAACATTGATGTCATGTTTTTTTTTGAGAAAATATATGTAGATTTTTTTGTTAATTTACTAATATTTCTTGAAACCATTCCTGGTAAGATTTAGCTTGTGTTAGGATATGGTTCACAACAATAGTCGAATGGAGGGATTCGAACCCACGACCTCTAGATCGATTAGCGCTTTATAATAACAATAAATACAAAAATGGTGCTTAAATATTTCGCTATTGGTTAAACTAATGAACGAGGCAAACAAAGACACATTGCCCGTAGAAGGGACTGCCAATGTGGTCCTCAAAGTCCTTGAATGCGGGCCATGGACAGGTAGACGTAGGGTGGGTAGGCAGCCCGCAAGGAACAAAGGAGTATCCAGGATGAGGACGACCGAGGACCGTCGGGGCAATCTTTGATAATGAGAAATGATGAAAACAAATGAATAATGAGTGACCTGATGAAAAAAAAATATCAATGTCATAAACTCTTAGACTACGTTGTTCATTTTTTATTTCCGTCCCATGTTACACCCACCTTCTGCGTAATATATTGTTGGTTAGGGTTTTCCTTATGTCAACGTAAGTACTTAGAAAACACTGGCCATAAAAAAGGGGTTTACGATGGAAATGTTTTGCATACAAACTGGGAATGCATGCAAATGTTTTAGCTGATTGCTTAAAACTGTATGAATGTTAGGTATACATAGTAGGCAATAACAGTTACATATTTTATTGTAAATTAAACTGTACAGTCATATAACAGACGATGACGTGTTTTACATAAGTTTGACTACTAACAACTTGCACGCAAGACAGATATACATTTTTTTTTCTATTCATGAATTCAATATACGTTATTGAAAAGTGCCTCTAATCCCAGTAAGGGGTTGTCAAGGCACTTAAGTACCATGCCGGCAAATTATAGTAAGGTAGATAACATACATTTTTTAAACTTAGTGAGGTCTCTTACACAGCAAATAAAACACGACGGTAGAAAGAAAACATGTAGTGACTTAATTACAATTGTTCACAGCAGAGTAACTTTTTGTTATTTTAAACATAACTTGCGTATTTATGGACATAGTGTTACTATTTTTAAACACTATTGTATAAACTAAATACAGCCTCATTGAGCTCGTAAGTAGTCGCTGCCTACACCGGATGAGTGAGTGTTAACCGTCTTTTATTTAGTTTGTTGTAATGTCTTACGATATTCAAATAGTTCATTATTTATATAGTCTTGATCTAACGTCGATATTTTATTTGAGCGTGTTATCTCATCTTTTCCAAGTCCAGCCCAAGGTCGTCTGCGTAATGCTCAGTTCCCTCCCCCCGCATCCCTGTGCGCCCCGCTCCACCGAACACTGTGGTCTGGTACTAGGACGATGTTAGGACCGACAGGAGAAGTGTAAATGAAATTATTATTGGTATGTGAAATATTTCACAAAGTATAGTTTAGTAATATAAATAAAAAGCTATTTGAACAGAAAAAACCAATATCTCGAGATTACATTCTAAATTGTATCTGAAGTTAATTAATACTGAATTCGAAATCTCGCTTATTTTTCAATATAAAAGTAATTTGCTAACTAGAAACTAATGTACAATTATTTAGGACTTAAAGATTTTAAACAACGATAGACGCTAATTAAATGGAGCAAGTTTTTTTTAAAGAAATAGTTTATTTAGTCCCTTTTGGCATGAAAGAACCCGATTTTGCATATTGTGTGTCAAACTGTAGACGACAATGGCAACTTATTCCAATCCTTCACGCGTGCCCTGTGGCTGTGTTAAACAACCCTTTTCAACACTCCAATTTGTGACATCAGTCACGTCATCAATTCCAAGACTCGACTATGAATAGGAATTTAAACCCGCTCGTGAGTCTCTACTAAGGACGGGATAGAATTTCTCGCATAGTAGACAACCCTAGCCAAACCCTTTTATATTTCATTACATCTATCACCTATATAGTTCGAAATAAGTATTCCACACGTGCTTCAGCTTCGCGAAATTTATGACGAGACATTTTCGTGAAAAACAAAAAAATTCAGTCACGTGACGTAAACGTAGACGTTCAATTTCGTTGTAATTTTCATGTATTTTTCTATGATTACGTACAAACAGGGCGCTTCGCGTTGTTCCACTTACAGAAAAATTGTCTTGTCCCTTGCAACGAGATACTCCGCCCCTTTTTCTAATAACCAATCAGGTATCGAGTTGCGCAATCATTTTAAATTTTATTGTTTAATATTCTGTTTTTAATATAGAAATTACCATAAGATCGAAAAGCTATCTATTTCTTAAAGATAAATTTGAGGTCGACTTTTATCTTTTGGAAGTAAGCCAGCGCACAATCGGTACTCGAACAACCTCAAAAGTTTAGTGCCCCCGTGCGTTGCCATAGAAAGTTTCGTTCGTTACCCCGAGATATTTTTTTTACAAACTTTTGTTAAAGATTTTTCTAAATAAGGCCAAAGAGTTATTGACCGATTCCACAAAACACATCGTAATACTCACATAGTTCGGCTATATTTTGAAGTATTAGTTCTATTTAGCTGTAGTTGATGATAAGCTGAAAAACAAATGAATTACTTCGATATGGGTAAACAAAAAAGCTAACTCCAGCTGTTTATACTTTGTACTTCATATGATTCATTAGCAAAAAAATTAAAGATGTCAATAAACAAGAACAATATTAATTGTTACGTAATACAACCAACAAACTAAAATTACTACTTTTATGAGCACATAAACAAGAAGTTAATGAGATTGAATGTGGGTAGCTAGAAAGGTAGAGGAAGAACATAAAAGTTGGACATCGATTGTCTGAGAGAGGCATATACGTAAGAAAGGTGTGATTTCAGATATGACGGCTGACAGAGATGTATGGTAGAGTAGTACTGTGTCGGCCGTCTGTACTGAAAAGGGCATGTTGATGATAAATTTCGCTTTCAATAATTAACTAAATCTTTTCCTTTAATACAACATAGTCAATTCCCGAAGTATTCTCAAGGTAATTTGAATGTTACAAACGTAATATGACAGTAACAATAAAATTTGCACAGGAATTACACGGGGCCTGCGAATAAACGATTTGCTAGATAGCAACGACCTCTTGTAGCCTTACAGTATAAATGATGCGGCTCAATTTGCTTTTATATGCTAACTAAAAATTATTTTATTGAAGTAACGGATTATAAAAATTTCTTATATCCGGAACGCGGACGCGATACGCGAGGAGCGTACGTAGACAGATTCCATTATTAGAGAATTACTATAATTAATTATAAATGTTGGCAATTTTCAAAAAAAAAAATTGAAAAAGAAACGCTTCCTTTTTCTTCTTAAAATCGCGGTATTTAACATCCGAACCGACTTGTGGGTCTTAACTGGAACTGTTCGCTTCTACAATATCTGTATCATACAAAAAAAATGTAAATTGAAATATTTTTTGCAAACGCTACTGTTTTTTTTTTTAAACCAGTAGAGTTTCCGATGTTATTTTCCGGAGCGGATCATAATTAGCATACCGCGGTGCATACGCAGCCCATTGTTATGTCAAAGGACGAAATATTCGCGGTGTGAATAATGAAAAGACAATTTGCGTCGACGACATGAAATCCTCGCGAGTTCAACGTTCGCGAGCGAGCGCGGCCGACGCAGCGGACTTATTACAGCTTGCACTGATATATCACTGAAACATATATACGAATTATTTCTATTAAATAACTAGAATGTTTTATGAAAAAGAGTGAAGAAACAGTAAGACGGCCTGCAAAATTACACCAGATAAACTGAAAACTTTTTTATTAGACATTTTTTTTGGAACGATTCACGATATAATATATACCAAGAGTTTAAACCTTTGAGTATTTGAATTGTTTTGCAAATATTATGTAATCAATATACCTATTATAAGATAAAGTTAAAAGGACTTTAAATTTTCCATCCATGACATTATTACTAAAGTACGACATGTGAATGAATGTCAATAGATTTAATGTTTAAGTCGTTTATGAAGAGTGATCGTGCTCCGGGGATGTAGAATAAGGAGACGAGGATTATAAAGGCGTGTATATCTATGTGGATGGAAATCACAACGAGTTGGTGCACGCGCAGGCGCGGTAAGGTTTCAGCGTTTCATCCCTGTGAGCGTTAGCTACCCGCGGCTGCCATCGAGGCTGGCCGTGCCGTTACGTGCTGATATAACATACAATAAATCACCATAAACGACTCATTATCCGATTCAATTATATCTAAAAATAACCTGTTAACTGTTATAACTATTATTAGTTTACGCGATAATGTAACGACAACGAATATTGTTCCTATGAAGTGATTGGTGTTTGTGATTTATATTAATTATTTTGCGTGTATTATTTAAGCTTCAGTTTTGAAACGTTACTCCTAATGTTTGTTGAAGTGGAAAAATTAATCAGTGCAGGTGAGTGTACTGTTAACGCTAACTGAAACCAAAGAAATGCTCGTCACGAATCCTCGGATAATATTTTATAGATATATTTTTTTTAATGTAATCTAAACTAACGCTTGACCACGATCCCACCCGATGCCAAGTGATGTGGTCGAAATATTGTACGTGCTAGTTTAGTAAGTGCCTATTCACACTACTATTGAAGGCCCCCAAATCGTATTCGGTTTACTGTATAGTCTTTGTAGATTTATTAAATGGTTTATTTTTTTCTTATCCAATACGCGATGTCCTTGTAGATGTATGAAATGGTTTAATTTATTCTTATCCAATACCCAATATAACTAAATACTAAATACATAAGTCCCGAATTCAACGTTCAAAGTGTTAGATAATTACTAAACGTGTTTTTAAATGGATTTTCTAGGAAGTAGCAAGTACATAGTTTAAAGGGAATTCCGGATGACGGAAATTTTTTATCATTATCTAAAAGTATTGAAAACATTTTATCCACAGGTGAAGAAAATGGATTCAAAATTTCAACAAAACAAATGACAATGACTAGTTATTAATTTCGTTTTATTATTTGCCGTTACGTTAACTTCGCCTAAATAACGCAAGATCTTTACCCAACTAATAGTGGTTATGGATTTCATATATCTATACAATTTTTTCATCCCGATCTTTGCTAAATGTTAGGTTGGAGTACATATCGAAACGTAAGCTGCCGACATTAATTTCAAGCGACGCATGTTACTCCACGCCTGTCTCCCGTGACGCAGTGGTAACTCACCGATCAAGACTTGTTACACTGTAACAGGTGCTGTACTTGCTGCCTCTATAACTATAATATTTAATATATACTAACATACAGTAATGTTGTAATTTCAAACCAAGAAGTATGGACACTTTTTAATCTTCTAGCTATAATTTCTACTAGCACAATAGATTGACATTTTACAATGATTTATACAAATAAAACTAAATCACGAACAAGCTCATTGAAAAAGCCGTGTCAAAAGTAACCTCATCCACCATTGACTAATAACACAGACTTAATAACTTTTAGAATAAACTAGTGTTGTTAAATTACATAGCGTAGTAACCTTCAATATAGATTCCGGAACCCTTATCAGTTGCATTCGACGATGGCCACCGGGAGGGTTTTAGTAGGTCGAACCCTACATAACCCTGTCTTACCCTCAGAAGGCAGGGTTTCTTTTTAAGAATTCCCCCTCGTCGACAAAAAAAGTACCCTCCAATACATCTTTATGAAATAGGATTAAAAATATAAACTAAAAACTTTTGAAATGCCGGTACAACATTTCATTTCTCTGTTTTGCGAATCTCCATGTGCGTCGGTGACCTCTTTTCATTACGGATCCCACTGCTCGTTTGATTCGTATTTATATGAAATGTTTCCAGTAAGTTCATAAATACCATCATCCTTTTAATTCCAATTACAAAAATAGAGATAACAATATTTTGTGACATATTCCTGTGATGAAAACTCAAGACAATGTTGGAACATCATTTAGCATTTAATTACGCAAAATAGGGATTGTGTAAACACAACTAATACTGCCCATTTCAATATGTAAGCCGTCCTAAGATAATAAAGTGGTTATATATCAACTAATAAAACAGTTATCGTTTGGATAAAGCTATTTTTAGCAGATATCCAATTGTGTAATAAATGAACGATTTTTATGTCACCATAAAACAAAACAACATCGCTTTTAACAATGGCATCATCACCTAAATTTACTTAACGATATCACAAACACCTACCTAAAATGTTTAAAAGAATTGGCGGATGCTTTTTAATTAATATTGCAATTTAAAACACAGTCACGCACGTAGCACAGAGGGATAGGCAGAGGCTGTCTTCCATTTAACGAGGATGCCAAATCATTTGCCTCTTCTGTAGTCGAATTAATTTGAAATGGAATTTTTAACAGATGTAAATAAACACTTTTAAAGTATTAATCAATAAACAAAGAATGATATTATTAGCCAGTGACATTTGTAAAAATAATTTCTTATTTCTAATGAATTCGTCAAATTACATACATACATACTTGTAATTTTATAAATACATAATAATACCTTAGTTTAATTTATTTCTATTATATTGTATAAAGGTTAAACGTTTTTTTAACATTGTTACTCAATATCTCAGCAACCACGGCATAGATTTGAATAATTCATTTTGTAGACACAAAACTTAGCTAGGTTTTAAGATATATATTATCACGACATTAAACATAGGGAATGGATAAATTGAAAAAGTAGTTCTACGAAAATTTCATGCGGGTGAAAAACAGCGAGTATTTAGAACTGACAACAGGCTTTTGCAAATAAACATAACGTTGCCTAATGAACCGAAATTGCGATGAGATTAGAGTATGTCTGTAATTACTAAGCCATTTGCCGAGCTAATACCTTTTAAAGTACCTATAAAACCCGTTGTGGCAGTTAAAAGGTTAAGTAGCAAGTAATTTAACAAAAGAAGTAATTCACGTAACTTTTTTATTTTTTATAAGTTACATAAAAAATGTTGGTTGTTTAAAAAAATTGTCATCCATAAAACTTAAGATATTAAAGAAAGCTTTCTAATAATTTTATGGTTTCAGAATGAAAGGAACGAATTTAATTTACCTGATTTTATTATTCGGACACCTGTCTGCGTTGCCAGACACAATACGAATAGGTAAGATTTCACTCACTCAATTATTTATTTAATAATAAAAAGAACATTGAATTGAAGTAAAATTGAGTAAAATTCTTTTTATATATTGTCGCTTTATGAATATAAATGTTAAACATATATAAAAGATCAAATTCCACTTTCGTTCATAATCTTATCAAAAAAAAAATAATTTTCAAAAAAAATTTCTAATTAAAGTTGGGTAGTATTTGACACCCCTAATAATAAGGTAGGCTCCGAGCCCCTCGGTGGGGACGTATAGGGTGCTGTTGATGATGATGATGAGTAAAGACAACGGATGACGTAAAGAATTTGTCGCCGTCCCCTATAAAAATGTGTTCTAGCTTTCCGAAGCAGATTATCATAGCTTTGAAGACTTAGAACGTTTTAATAATGAATATATTATGTAAATAAGGTGGGTTATTCCATCCGGAGGACGATAAGCAAGAGGTGGCGTTCCGGTACGCAGTGGAGCGGGTGAATGCGGACAGGGCGGTTTTACCCCGAGCCAAATTGTTAGCCCAAGTCGAAACCATATCCCCTCAAGATAGCTTTCACGCGTCTAAACGAGGTTTGTTGCTTACAACACATTTATTATTAACAATATAATGTACTTTATTCATTACCTATCATTACTTATTTTATTACGTGTTTTAAAATTAATACATATCATAACTTTATTTTAATTATAAGTTAAGAAAGAAACGTACCATTCTATTTATAGATTGTGTAAATCAACTTTTTCCAATTTCAATTTCTCTAGCACAAATTTCGTCTTATATAAATCAATTTGTTTACCTGTCAAACTGATGTTTTCAACGTTCGATTTTCTTTTGTTAAAAACCGTAGGTACAGTTAAGAATAAGCAAGCTTCTGTGTTGTAACGAATTATATTCCAAGTTAATTTTAACATGCTATAATAAACCTGTAACGTATGTAGTATGCCACCTGCTAAGAAGCGGTGTAGCAGCGATATTCGGGCCGCAGTCGGCGCCGGCGGCTGCCCACGTGCAGTCCATCTGCGACACCATGGAACTGCCCCACTTAGAGACCAGGTGGGAGTATCGTACGCGAAGGGAGTCATGTCTCGTTAACTTGTACCCCCATCCCGCAGCTTTAAGCCGGGTAAGTCTTCGCACTCAATCTTCCGTCACTTAAACATGCCTTAGTATCATCTTGTAATACTAAACCTACAATAAAAGTATTTTAGCAATGAATTAATAACTTTGTGTGCGGCAGTAACACCTCGAACGGTAACAATTTTATATATCACTTTATCACTTATAAAACGGCTTAACTCACGTGCAACTCGGTGTCAGTACCGACTAGTAAAGTAAAAAACAATTTTATAATTGTGATATCCTCTTAATAAAGTTCTGTCTTAGTACTACTTAGGCTGGTTGTTTATTAACAGTTTCCTATGAGATGACGTAGTCACTGCCTTAGCTCCCAATGAGTATATACTCGTGTACTTCACACAAAATAAACTAAGTACGTTTTACGAATTTTGTTGCTTTTAATGTTATAAATGAACGGTAATAAACTTTAGTAAATATAAAGAAGCTTTTTGTTCGTTTAAAAGCTTTATTATCACATTAAAACTATAAGCTTTCTACTTTGAAATTATGCTTTAAATATATTAAGTAGATTACAATAATCCATTTAATATTTTCATATTCAATTGAACAACAATTTTAGGCTTACGTAGACCTCGTCCGAGCTTGGGGTTGGAAGTCATTTACAATTGTATACGAAAACAGCGACGGCCTGGTTCGCTTACAAGAGCTTCTTAAAGCCCATGGGCCTACAGAACTTCCGGTTGCGGTTAGACAACTACCTGAATCGCATGATTACAGGTAATTATATGATTAAACACTGTTTCACAGTTTCACACTACAGTGACGCTTCATTTAAAGCTAGTAATACAAGTGATGTTAAGAGAAAAGAAGAATCTTGATTTAAGCAGTAGATACTCCTATAACACATGTAATATATGAAGAGAGAGAACTATAGGATTTATTAAACAAATAAAAACATTTTGGTTTAGTAAAGAACTCGTTGAATGCAGAAAGAGGACCACATACTGTGGAAGGTATCAGAGAAGGCCTATATCCAGATGATGAAGAAACAATTTACATCTTTATTTTTGATTTTGAATGTCAATGTCTTTGTAGGCCACTACTGAAGCAAATTAAAAATTCAGCCGAATCGCACATCGTCCTTGACTGTGCCACGGAAAGAATTCGAGATGTACTGCAACAAGCGCAACAGATTGGCATGATGTCGGATTATCATAGCTATCTCATAACGTCACTCGTACGTATATTTTTTTATTGATCCGAGTGTCAGTCGTGTAGCATATAATTACTAATGTGAACTAGAAACGATTCTAAGAGAAACACAAGCAAAAGAAAGTGAAACCGCAATGCAGGGTCTATCTTTAAGAAGCGAGCGTATATCTTTCTCAAAAGCCGGCAACGCACCCGCTCCTCTAGTGTTCCGGATGTCCAAGGGCGTCCACGACCACCTTTGTGATCCCACCGCTCATTTGTCCTTTCCATTATTAAAAAAAAAACCTAATCCAAGACGAATCCTATCCGAAAAACAAAAGACGAATTGATTTCGAGTAGACTAGACGTTAAATGATGTGCCTAATTTATAAAGATTAATAGAAATTTATTGGATGGGTAAGATTCATAGAGAATTATAAAAATTATAAGAACATTAAACGTATAAGACATAAAATAGAAGAATAACCCTACCCACTGAACTAGGAGATCCTGTGCTAGAGATTTCTAGTTATAAGGACTTCTGATTTTTGATGAAACGTTAGATGTTTTAAGGGCATAACAAGGATGGAAATGTAAAAAAAGGGGATTTTTAGATTAAACGAAACAACGAGTTTAAACAAGAAACTTCTCGGTTTTCTTATAAATATCTGAGTACTTGAACTTTCTAGTGATTTCGTTCATTAATTTTTCATTCACTTCATTATCTGTTTAATCACTTCTAAGTTTAATAAATTGCAAAGCCAAAAAATTATATTTAAAACGTTTAACTGAGTTTGTACTATTATATTCAATCTATTATTCCATTTAGGATTTACACAGTGTTGATTTAGAAGAGTTCAAATACGGTGGTACGAATATAACAGCTCTGAGGTTATTGGATCCAGAGAGATCTGATGTCCAACGAGTAGTTAGAGATTGGGTATACGATGAAGCCAGAAAAGGTCGTAAATTGCAATTAGGACACACATCAGCTAAGGTAAAAGAAGTTAATTATATTATTTAAAAATATTGAATGTGGTAAAAAATAATTAAATTACACTTTTTTTTTTTAGGAAAACATGACGTTTATTAAGGTAAGTTTCATCATAATAACAAGGTGTAACTTTTAAAAGGAGAACCATGGTCAGTGTTTTGTTTATTGGGATTAAAAAAAAACTTGTAATGTAAACTTACTTTGATACAGACTGAAACAGCTCTGATGTACGACGCGGTACATTTGTTCGCTAAAGCGTTACACGACCTCGACACGTCACAACAAATTGACGTGAAACCTTTGTCTTGCGATGCCGAAGACACGTGGCCTCATGGATATAGTCTTATTAATTATATGAAGATTGTAAGTTATTTTTATATTTAACTAAACAAGAAATGAGAACGTCTTTGGATGCGGAAGGCGGAGGACCGCGTACTGCGGAAGGCATTGGGGAAGAACTATGTCCAGCAGTGGATGGACACTGATGGTGGTGATGATACAAATCATCTAATATTTTGCTAGTGCAAGGAAGGCGAACCTTTATTTACTAAGGTGTCATTGTCCTAAAGTAATATTTGAAGAGGCCATAAAAGTGCTATCAAATTATTTTAACTTTGTTATTACTGGAACGTCGGGTTCCCTTGCTCCTCATATTTACGTCAAATTTGAATAATGAATTTTGTGGTCAACGACGTGCCCAAAATACTGTACCGATAACGTCACGCGTGTCGTTTGTTAGCAATTCTAGTGTCAGCAGTTTATAGTAGTAAACTTAATGTGTAAACTTTAACTAGATTTATACGTATAGGTGGAGATGAAAGGACTAACTGGTGTTATAAAGTTTGACCACCAAGGATTTAGGAGCGATTTCACTCTTGACATTATCGAGTTAACAAGGGACGGCTTGCAAAAGGCCGGGACGTGGAATTCGTCGGAGGGCGTCAATTACACGAGGTCTTACGGCGATAACCAAAAGCAAATAGTGGAGATACTACAGAACAAAACACTTGTTGTAACAACTATTCTGGTATTTGATTTTTTTCATTAAATCTTAGAAAGATTTAGACTTGAAGATATTGACAAACAATTTGCAATAACAATTGATATTTCAGAGTGCACCATATTGTATGAGAAAAGAGGCAAGTGAGAAGCTTATCGGGAATGCGCAGTTTGAGGGATACGCCATTGACTTGATACACGAAATATCAAAAGTACTTGGCTTTAATTATACTTTCAAACTTGCGCCCGATGGACGATACGGGTCTTATAATAGAGAGACTAAAGAGTGGGATGGAATGATAAGGGAGTTGTTGGAGCAAAGAACCGACGTCGCTATAGCAGATCTTACGATCACATATGACAGGTGCGTTGTTTTTCCTTTTTATACTAAATTGATTTCTTCTTATTACTTTAACGTCCATGTTGATTACGCTTTGGAAGTAACGATGGTTGTAAATATTAGTAGTTTTAAAAAGTTCTTTGCAGATTGAAAGTTACGTGCTAAATTATGACAATTATAGTGTAAAAAGTTACTTGACAGCACATTTTATACAACGTGGACATTATAAACGGTATTTTCGTTAAATAGCGTTCTTCTAAAATATTGTATACCCTTTCTTTGTACAACAGGGAACAAGTGGTCGATTTCACGATGCCGTTCATGAATCTCGGCATATCGGTTCTATATCGGAAGCCTATAAAGCAACCGCCAAATTTATTCTCCTTCCTATCGCCTCTTTCCTTGGATGTTTGGATTTATATGGCGACAGCGTACTTAGGAGTTTCTGTACTTTTATTTATTCTTGCAAGGTGCGTGAAATAAAAATAAGTTCATAAAGAGTTTATAATTAATCTAGTTCAATGATAAAAAAATCTAGTAATTGCTAGCAGTGGACGAAGGGATACGATAATTTATACTTTGATTAATCTAACAATATTGCTTCAACAAATCTATATCTTTACCATAAGTTGATTACCATTAGGTTCACACCTTACGAATGGCATCCAACGCACTCATCGGAAGGCGAAAAATTGGAAAACATTTTCTCGTTGGCCAATTGTTTGTGGTTCGCTATCGGATCTCTTATGCAGCAAAGTTGTGATTTTCTGCCCAAGTAAGATATGATTAAAGACGCAACGAGTTTTACAACAGTGACCGCAGCGAATTCCACAAGAATGAAATGCATAGCAAATCCCTGGCTCTATTGTAAACAATCTAATTCTATAATAGATCCCTTTGCTAACTTCGTAATCTCTTGAAGTAGTCATCAAGGATGTTCTCCGTGTATGATTGCATTTTGTCCGAGTTGATGGGAACCTTTTCTATGAATTGATATAGATAATTATAAATGGGCTGTATTTGGGCGCAGGTTCAGCCCCTACGAGTGGGACAGCCCCGGGAACTGTATTGACGAGCCCCAAGTGCTGGAGAATCAGTTCACTCTGTTGAACTCGCTTTGGTTCACTATTGGATCCTTGATGCAGCAAGGTTCGGATATCGCACCGAAGTAAGTCCATATTGGCTAACAGATAGCTTCTACGGTTGCAGATATTTGTTTACAGCTAGATAAAATAGAACTATTATGATCTAGCTGATGCTAATAATATTGTATCGATACATTATTTTGTATCCAGCTAAATTTTTAGCGTCATAATCTTCAGGGGCCCTGTTCCCTTGTGAATTTTACCTTATGTTCAATTCCCTTCTGCAAAGTTTATGAGAAATATCATCAGTTTGTTGGTACGGCTATATCAATTTTGCTTAAAACATTGTTTCCTTTTCATCCCAAGGGGGATCCAATTTGTATGTATATTTCCTTAGACCCAAAAGAGCTGTATCGAATCCCATTTTTTTCATTTAGATCAATTTTGCGTCAAGCCCGATAGGTTTTTATTTCACATACATAGCGACAGAAGTTAAAATATAATTCATCAAACATTAGTTGTGTTTACTTAGAAATCCTAGGCTAATAAATTCCCGGAAATAGATCCGTGACCAATATTTGATTATCTAGCTTCAAATGGACGGCATCAACCCTTTGAGAAGTTTAAACTTGATGTCAATAAAATGATATGAAACGATAGTATTATATTCTGCTATAATGTTTTATTGATATATAGCTAGGATTCCAATATCAAAAACTACTGGCCCAGTGTAGTATCTATAGCTTGCTGCATCAAGTTGTAAATTGTATTATGTAGATGCTAGTTTAGATTTTTAATGTGTTTGTGTTTTTGAGTGTTTTAACCGTGAGTTTTCACTGACGGAATACCTGTACAAAACGTAAGTTCTTTAATTTCTCAGGGACAATTTTTATCACTCTTGGCTTATGATTTTGTACACGTTTACCAGAAGTGGAAAAGTTATTGCGCTTGTAATTTTTAATAGTCATTAAATGTGTTTTTGTTTTAATCAGGGCTGTATCAACACGAATGGTGGCTGGGATGTGGTGGTTCTTTACGTTGATAATGATATCCTCTTATACCGCGAACTTAGCGGCGTTCCTAACCGTCGAACGAATGGACTCGCCCATTGAAAGCGCCGAGGACCTAGCTAAGCAAACGAAAATTAAATACGGAGCTTTGAAAGGTGGTTCCACTGCCGCTTTTTTCAGGGTAAAGTTTTAATTTCTTTCAGTGTTAATTAATAGTTCATTACTAAATATAAAAATCCTATTTCGGATATGTTTTCATTAAATTAAATATGTAGTAATTTTTAATGAGAAGGACTGATTCATGTCATTATTCCTTGATCTTTTGGTACATAGGATTCAAATTTCTCGACGTATCAAAGAATGTGGTCGTTTATGGAATCCGCTAGACCGTCCGTGTTTACCAGTAGCAATAAAGAAGGCGAAGAACGAGTGATGCGAGGTAAAGGCTCCTACGCCTACTTAATGGAATCGACCACTATCGAATACGTCGTAGAAAGGAACTGCGATCTAACACAAGTTGGAGGAATGCTAGACTCGAAGGGATACGGCATCGCGATGCCCCCAAGTAAGAAAACATTCTTTTGTTTTATTGACGATTTAAAACTATGTAATATTAGAACAAATTGCAATAATTAATATTATTTTAGATTCACCATATCGTACCGCCATCAGTGGTGCCGTGCTGAAGTTGCAGGAGGAAGGGAAATTGCATATTTTAAAAACAAAATGGTGGAAAGAGAAACGCGGAGGCGGTTCTTGCAGGGTAAGTTTTACAAACTGAATAACTAAACTATTACTAAGAACTATATTACAATAGAGTGTAAGCAGACGTTAACTAAACAAGCGCGTACCATTTTTCGAGCACACTTAACATCTTGAGAACCTGGTCATACGTTAGTGTATTCGTTACTATTTTAGTGACTTTGTCCTTGCAGGATTTAGAAAAAAAACTTAATTTGGGCAGTATTTTATCTCTTTGCCTCAGATACAATTAGACCTTGAGTTACTAACAAACATCTATCTAAAGATATTTTGATTTTATGTTAGTAAGATAAATGGAAGTTATTCACAAGTAACATTTCTAGCTCAAGTGAAAACTTGTTAGTGTGTTTTAACAGTCTACTAATCTTGTTAAGCTTATTTTTAAAGTTGATTGGATTACGCAGGATGAAACCTCAAAATCTTCGTCAACAGCCAACGAACTGGGTCTCGCGAATGTAGGTGGCGTGTTCGTCGTCCTCATGGGCGGCATGGGGGTCGCGTGCGTCATCGCCGTCTGCGAGTTCGTTTGGAAATCAAGGAAGGTGGCAGTCGATGAACGAGTGCGTACTATTTGAATCATTATTTTTAACCTAATTAATTTATCATTAATTTGCACAATCATTATTTTGATTTTTAACATTTGTTTATTATTTTTAATTATGAACTAATATAATTTAACCGCTATTTCATTTTGTTCTAGGTTTATTTTTGAATGTACGTTGTATAGGTAAATTTCAATTTTTGAATAATTTATGTAGCCGCTCCAATTTTACATGATTGTTCTTCATCTATTACAATGAAATTAATTTTTAATGTTTTTTTTATCGCTGCCGCAATGGAAATATCAGAAGGAAGAGGTAAACTTTTTCTGAGCATAAAATATATTTAGTTTTGAATTATATCTACCTTTTGTAACTTTGTGGGCTCAGGCGTCTCTTTGTTCGGAAATGGCTTCGGAGCTGAGATCTGCGCTTAAGTGCCCGAGTAGTACTGGCAGCGGCGGGGGGCCAGCTAACACTAGGGACGGCGCTGGGTCCCCATATCTCCACTATGGGTTTAGTACAAAGAGCCAGCTACACTAGCGCCGTGACTCTGCCTCCTCGCCGACGAGCGATGTGTAGGCCTAAGAACAATTGATATACTGCCCAAATTATGTGTTAGAAGTGAAAATAATTTTACAATATTTACTTTGAAATATATGTAATTAAAACTCTACTATACGTCTGAATTTGTGTTCAAAGAGATTACTCGATTTTTTTTTATAAAATAATGTTTGAGAAACATGACAGTTTTATGGAATCGTCGGAATTTCTGTTGCTTTACTGTTGCCCTGTCATGGCAATACGTGCACAATAATTGTTTTTTTTACAGATAAAATATATTTAAGCATAACTATACTAAAAAGTTTATTAATATTGTCTAGTAAATTAAATCCTAAAAGAATTGTAATTTTTACATTTAAATATAAATTCAAAATCAATAACGAGACGATATTTATACTGATTAGAAAAAATCAATTTTCGTTTTTTTTTTTTTAATTTATATTAAATGAATACGTTGCTTAAAATTTTACTGCAAATTAAATTTATGATAGAATATGGTTTTCAATATAAATAATATATTAATTTCGTATCTGTTATATACCTAGTGTTACATATAATTACTGAAATGCCAAATTAGGAACGTGTGCCAAATTCTGGAGGCTCAATGAGTAGTCTGTAAATAATTATTATTAAATAAAAATAAATCATCATTATTAATGTTTAAATTTTATTATTAAGAGAAAAATAGTATTTATACTTATGTACGTTCACTTGTCTATGGATAAGGTTATGTAAATACGTATTTAAGTTCCGTAACAGTGTTATTAATTAAAATGTAAGTTTTTGAGATAATAATAAAATAACTAATTATTTTTTTTTGTTATTGTATATGAAATATATAACCTATAGATTATGTATCTGGAGCACAAATAACTAAAAATGGCCTATTGTAAAAAATCTTTTTTTTTTTTGTTAATTTACAAATATTTCACCACTCCAAGTAAGCTGTAGGCTACTGCTAGAATGTGGTTTACGATAATAATCGAATGGCGGGATTCGAACTCTGGACTACACGCTCGGAAATTCGTATCCTTAACTATTAGGTTATAACGCTTATTTACAATGTAACATTTGATAAACGACTTAGAATAAATCAAACTTATATACTCCATCTATAGGTTATCTATGATTACTAAATTACAGATTAGTTAAATTAAATATTTATTGTAACGTTATTTATAAGAAGGTAGATGAATAACATAACTACTTCACTGTCGTACAGTGGCGGATTTGCAGTCTTGGCCGAACTAGGCCCCGGGTTCGGGCCAGAATATTTACGGACTTTGAGTTATTTAGTGTACTTTTTATGTTGCCCAAGGCCCGGGCCTCCTGGGCCTCAGGGCAAATCCGCCTTTGCCGACGTAAGATATATGTATGTACCTAAATAGCAAATATTTGTACAATGTTATCCGTGGGTTTCCATTGCCGTTATGCTCGTTAAGTAATTCTTATGTAGAGTATAATAAGGGAGTGTTTAACACGTTCGCTGCGACACCAATTTTTATCTACTTTCTTTTTCTGCGATACGAGGTCGTATCGACCCGTCTCGGGACTAGACATTAGTGCGACACGCGGTCCATTAGACCCCACCTCCTTTAACAAAGTAATGTCCTTCGCATCACAGAAGTGCACGTTTTTCCTTGCCGTACTACAGGGAAGTTGCATTAGGGATGATTTAGGCCTCATTTCGCAGCGAACGTGTTAAGACGAGTGTTAGGGCAGTGGATATGGTGTAATGGAGCTCATGCTGTGCCAAAATGCTCGATGATTAAAATATGAATATTAAAATTTGTAAAATTAATAAATCTTTTTAACGATTAGAGTTTTATCTGTGGTTCCAATTTGAAAATAAAAAAAATCTCTATCAAACATGTTTTTTTATTCTTAAAGTAAGCCATCCAAACTTTCAGTAGAAGTTATGAAACTATCAAGTTCTTGAAACTGCCGTGCATTATGAACATTCAGATTAAACAACCAGCTAATAAGTAAAATTCATTTACCTTTATTTGTTTTCTTTTGGGTTTCTTTAATTTCGGGGTCGTTGCTAAGCGATATTTTTGAATTCTAAAAATGTTCTGTTTCTAAATTTCCAATTTAAGAACGCACTTCCCCAATCAACCTATCACTCCGAAACCCTTACATGAGTTCAAATGGTAGACGATTCATATTGTACACATTATTGTACATGCTGTACATATAATGCATGCTGCGGACAGGAACTTGCTGAGCAAGTAAAATTTAGGTCAACTTGAACAATAACAATACAATGAGGTTGTGAATAATTAGGGCCAGTGGATTGTTCAGCTAGTTTTGTAAACATGTCCGTGCTTAGTGATATTTTATTTTTAAATTATGGGGAATTAATAGATTAAAATAAATTAAAGTCGTGTTTTAAATGCTAAAGACATAAATGAAGTATTTCATACATGTTTAAACGTCCAAAGAAAGACGATTCTTCAGTGTTGCCGTAAATGGCAACACTGAAGAAATTTGCTTACCACCTACCACTTTAAGGCTCCCAATTATCTCCGAACATATAAAGATATGAGTTAATATAAGTTTCCTAAAGAGGAAACACGTCTAAACCTAAAGGTGTTGATATCTAAAACCAATGATACAACGCATCTAAATATTTTCTCTACCAATGAAATTTGCGAGAGAAACCAGTGTTGAAAAAAATGGATTCCCACTGCACACACATACAAAAACATGTTAACATATATCGTATAAAGTATGAAAAACAAATGAGTGTAACAAGATTAGTTTATACAAGTCGCCAGTTGAAACTCTTTGGTATGAAAAAAGTTAACGTTAATTTTGTCGTTTCTAGCTTTATAAATACACAAGCTAAGTTCGCATTAAGTCATAAAAAATGCAACGTAAATTGCTTGAATTTCAGTTGAACATGTTTTTGCGAAGTTTGTTTACAAAATATATGCCAGCCTTGTGTTAGTTTTCAAGTTAATTCAGTGAAATTATTACTCTAGTGGGTGAAATAATTTTAATTTCAATTACACACAACTTTTTATTTTATTTTAAACAAACTTTAAAGTAGGGTAAACAGAGTTTTGTACAAAAAGAGGTCAAATTAATGTAAACCTAATATTTTGTCAGGATGATGTTGATATTACTCAAAACTTTGGTTTAAAAAAACACACTGGTTCATGGAAATATTTTTACCAAGCATTCATGTATTTTACTCTTCATTGAGATCTATATATAGCAGAATTATCGTTATTTATATTAAAAAAAATAACATATAAAAGCAATTAATTTTCATTTAATTCTTAGCTTCTTCACTCGATACATTTAAAATTACCTCTTAATTAATTATGAGCTACGAAACCGCCGCCACTTCACTAATTAGTTTCAAAGCAGACCTCGGCTCTTTGCTTTGCTCGAATGGCCGCCACCAGAGCCCTCACAAGCAAAAGCAAGGTTACTTTGTACTGCTGTTTGCGGTGATTTTAATTAGGCAATGTAACAGTTTATTAATGTATATGCAGAACCAATAACAATAGACTTAAAAATATAAATTACTACAATTTTTATATCACATAATCAATAACCATGACAGTACTCAAATAAATGATACTAAAAATGTGAATTGAAATACACCAGTTTTCAAAGTCAGTTAACATTTTGGTATCGAACGATTAAATGTCTCGATGAATCAAAAACATTATATTTAAATCAAAGTTTTAAGTGAGAAGCTGAAGCGCCGATAGCCTAATGTCACTCGATTTAGCGGTCGTGTCGGTTCGAATTCGACTATTGTCGTGAACCATATCCTAACACAAGCTATTTCAAAATCACCAGTGATGGTTACAAGAAATATTAGTAAATTAACAAAAATCTACAAATATTTTACTTAAAAAAAGAAGACAATGGACGGTGTACTGTTTTTTTTACAACGATTAAGCTATTGCTGGACCGCTAACCCACTAAATGTTCAGTGGTGAAGAAGTCGAAAGGTGATTCGCACTAGCTTAGTAAATACCTATTCACTTGTGGAAGGCATTGGGTAAGACCTATGTCCAGCAGTAAGCAGACAAAGGCTGACGGTGTCAAAATTTCATATCTTGCTACTTTAACGAGTCAAAAAAAATTCTCTCAACAGTAATGAAGTTATATAACTAAAATTTATTTTGTCTATTTTTAACTGTACTCATTTAAATGAAGAGCTCGAGCGCCGCCGCAACTAGACTCTCGTCCTGCGTACAGGCGTCTGACACCCCTTGCCACTTGCGTTAAGTGAATAGCTTTTCAGTACGGAGCCCTTAAACATATTTTAAGTACCCTCATATTTTTTTTCCTAAGAACGTATTATATGCTTCTTATATTCATTAAAGTTACTTATTTGTACAGTGAAAACTAGTACTTTTATGATGATGTATTTAATTTTAATATAATAGGTATTTAAAAATAAATAACTGGTGAAAACTTAATCATCAAATCGATATTTGAAACGAATCCTCTGCAAAATATCAGAAAGCGAATCAATTTGCGAATATTCCATTAACTATTTTTAGATTTCTCTTTCTATAGAGCCTATTTTTGAACGTAATACTTTCTCATATCAGGCGACCCTGGCCGCCTACACGATGTCTACCCACCTAACAAACATTCTAATTGTAATTCTATACGGACTTTATTTGAAGGAATCAAGGTCCAATTTCACCAAATAGGCGAACGCTAGTATTTTATAAATAATCGAGGTAGATATAAATCACGTTTCTACTAATTAAAATACGTGCATATGACAAAACCATAACTACGATACATTGCTCAAAGAACAAGACGTTCCACACAGACTTAGTAATTTACAAGAACACACGACTTTACGTTTCATGTCTTACTACATATATTATTTCCGAGAGCTGTTTAAATTTTTCAAACAGACAGATGCAGTCTAAACGTACCTTTTTTACACCAATCACAAAGCATCAATTAAAGATTTTAAAGTTCGGAAATACTAAGATACTGTGAAAGTATTGTTAATCAATTTTTGTTCTAAAAGAAAGTTTGAGGCTCTAAGCACTAAAGTTTTGATTTAGTATTATTATTAGGTAAATCTGCGAGCAGGCGATTACTTGCGCAAGTTGTGTATGAACAAGCCGTTAAACTGGAGTGACTTAGTGCGTTTGCGGAGCGGATATCTCAAAAGCTTTACACTTCGATGGCTTTCAACGATAACTTAGGTAACCTTCATATTGTCTATTCAGTTAAAAACAATTCCTTAATCTATATCTATACTATTAAACATAAACTACTTTTTAAGTTTGTTAAGAACACTGATAATCAGTAACTAATTATCACAACCGACTATGTTCCCAGGGAATTAAAAAAAAAAAAACTTACTAAATAGTGTTACCGCTATTGTTCAAGACAGGAGTCTCTATGTAATTTAGAACTGTTTAGCTATATTGTAGTTATTCGCTAACAAACATCTATTCAATCCATTAAGCTTTAAAAAAAAACAAGAAAGAGATAATGGAACGGTCTGTCATTGGCGGTATATCCAAATAAGTACGACTTAGAGTCCTTCAAGAAGCGAGCGTATCTCTTTCTCAAAGACCGGCAACGCCAGACTCCTCTAGTGTTGCGGATGTCCATGGGCGTCGACGACCACGTTTGGAATCCGATCGCTCGTGTGCCCCCATCTCTTATAAATATAACAATGTCACAGCCACATATTGTAAGTATCATAAAATAAAGCAGATTTTATGATGAAATATAAAATTCGTTTTATGACGAGAATTCAGAAATAAAATATTATAAGACGAGTATAACAATGTATTTGGAAGAATTTTCTAAAAAGAATATTCTAAAAAGTTACAGTAGTACTGAAATTAAAATTAAATTATTAAAATTATTGCCATGCGTACATCGAGTTATTCTATCTAGGACTTAGACTAAATAGACGTTAAAGCAATTCTTCAGACGTCCGATCTATCTAGCTTTTACGTGTAAATCAATCTTGTACTACGCTTCAAATCTCTTTGTTAATTTTAAATAGACGGCTAACTTAAGTCTGGAAACAACAGAACAAAAATTCTTATCAAATTCATTGTTTGTTACCATTGCGTTGCATTTATTTGCACCATTTTATTAACACCACTACAATAAAGAAAAAGACGCAACTAAATTAGATTGTTGTTTAGGTTATTTACTAACTAATATACTTAAGTTTTTCACTAATTCGTTGATTATAAAATTTATTTATTATGTTCGAGTTACAGTATTAAAATGTGTAAAGAATCAATACACGAATACACCAGTATTAGACCTAGACTAATTAATATACTTTGGTAGATATTTGGCACAGAACATTTTTGATAAATAACAATAAAAAAAGGATAAGAATTAAGTCACAAAACATTCTTCAAACCCTCGTTCGATCGAAACCGGGTTAGCTTTATACAATGAATCATTCTTTTAGGCTATTAACTTTTCAGAACTATTAATAAATAAATAAAGTAATAAATAAAAAAATAATGTACATTAAATAAATATCTTTTGTACAATAGACATTTAACGATTGACATTTGACAGTTACACAATTGATTGCATACTCATGACGTATAATTTACATTACAAATAGAATTGAATTTGACTTGAAACTATCTTTTGTACAAAATCTTTAGTAGTATTTAAGTTTATTCATTTAACTTATAACAATATTCATATTGTGATAAAACTTCGCTACTTAATTACATCGCTAAGTTGCATTAAGTGTAGTTACATTAACAGCTCTTGTTAAACTTGCAAAATGCAACAAAACATAAAGTGCTCGAAGTAATTTGACTAACTCGAGCGCTACATATTCCTTGGTCTTTGAGCATAATTTATTTCTCGCGTCATGTAAATTCCTTCAGCTGTATTATGCACGACGTTTGCAACTGTAGAAAGCTACGCTTGGTTTATTCAATGTGTTCTCTGAGATTTAATATGTTATAGTAAGGTAACGAAACAATTTTATTTAACGTTCGTGATTAAGATGGTACAATCTTCTCTTTTTTTGTGAAATATTAGTAGATTTAGGTTGATACACTAATATTTGTCATCATTTGTCAACCACAACAACTTGAAAAATTTGGGTTTCGAAACCACGTTCGCTAAATTTCTAGTCTGTACACTTAAATCTATTGGCGATGTACTTGGTATCTACATAGCATTGCGGTTGAATGTGGACGACTACAACAGAAGAAGATCAGAAAAAAAGAAGGTTTTTAAAGAGGATATACATTATAAGGCATCTAATAATATAGCTGATAGAAGACTGGTAAATACTATCTTGACCCTTCGTAGGACAACGGCATACTTCTTAAGCCTTTACTAAATTCATTCCCACACGCTTTTATTCTATTTTCGTCGATGAGAGATTTCACGGGGCGATGAAATATGATATCAAAGTCTTAGACGGATAAGACGATCAACCTTCGTCTACTGGTAATAACTTTGCGTTTGATAAATTTGCGAATATGTTAAATAAATGCTCGTGGTAAAAAATGCTACACTGGATTCCCACTGACAATACACTCGTATAAAAGATATGTTGTTTATTGCAGTACCTTGTTCAGTGAATTGAGTGTTGTTACATTAGTCACCAAAATTTTTTTTTTCGTCGGGTTTTGTACAATCAAGGCTCTTTGTGGCGTTCTAACATAAAAGCTACATTCGTTAGAACTTAGTACGTATTGAAATGATAACGCGTTAATATAACTAACAGGACGCAGCTTTTAATTCTGTCTGTACCTAATAAAGTCTGTCAGTGGCACACAAGCGATTCTTTTTTAGTATTACGACGTTTTTTGCGTAACTCATTTCTACCTATTTTTTTTTTATAAGCGTAGGGGGTAAACGATCGGCGAGATTACAAACGTGGTCGTCGACGCCAATGGACAATTAGTTATTTGTAAGAAGGGACGGTCTTGGTCACGTTGCAAGGAACAAAGCAATGTTTCTGTAGGTGGAACATTGCGAAACGTTTTCACTTTACAAATGTTTTTTTTTTTAAATCAAACATCTATAATTCCATTTCGACTTAGTGCATACTCATATTATCAGCTTAGTTTTAATTACAGATAGTTAAAGATTTCATACTTTTGTATTTAAACATCTTTATTCTAGTTTTAATTTAAATTAAGTTTCCAAGGATCCAGCCAGGCGAAAAATTCATAAAGAGCTGTGGCCACTTTCAACTAATTAGGACAGTGCTCATTTCGCTCGCTTTGCATTTAAATAAAGAACTGTTAACCCCATTCTTCTATTCTCCTTGTACATAAATGTAACAACGCGAGTATATCTTACATTCTTCACTTGCTTCTTATTAACTACTTTGATATAACAAATAATGTAATTAATTAATTTATTGATTAATAAAAAAAATAATTGAAAGTAAGTCTGATTAATTGACTGTTATATGACTCAGTGCGGAGGTAAGGAAGTTGTATGCGAAAGATGGACCTCATACTTTAAACGGCAATGAAGAAGGTGTGTATCCAGTGCACTGATCTTCACGCTAGAAGCCATAGTATACTGCAAACACAATATATACTTACGTTTTTATTTCTTCAAGTGTCTTTTGTATAAATTTATTTCTTTAATAACGATCAAATTAAATGTAAATAAAAATATGTAATTAAAATTAAAACTTTCCCAATTATCTCACACCGTTCTTGAATTTGTAACAGGATAAGCGTTCTATTTAAAATTTTGAAACTGCCTCTGGTCCCGCAAACTTTGCTCGCTTCCGCAAACATTCACAACAGCGGGACGTGACGACGTCGCCACCTAACGGGAACAGTGTAGTAACGGGTAATTAGTATTCTGACTAGCGAAATACACATATTTAGTCTAATGCTACATACTGAAAACTGCTTACAATTTCATGAAATTCGTTATTATTACCTTTTCAGGTTTAGATCAACTAATAACCTAAAATGACAAAATGATAGTAAGCTTTGCTCCATGGTGTCCGCGGAACACTACTTATTTCAGTACAATATTTCCATTAGTTTATGAAAGGGAACAAATTCAATAGCATGGATTTTCATACAGATTTTAGACGCGATTAACATATTAAAAGGAAGTAGACATCCCGGTTACCGATGTAATAATGGTTCTTAGATAAACGATTTTTTTTAAAAGCTCACCTTTATAAGCTTTCTCGTGCCGAGACATTCTCTGACGCGTGACCCGCTCGAGATTGATCGCTCACACGTGAACCATCCACTTAAGGACATTAAAACCTGATTTTACGTTACTCAGAAAGATTGAACACAGTAAACATTTTAACCTTTCATTTTAATATTTTATTTAAAACAAATTCTGTTTAATAAAATCTTTATAACGATTAATGACATATAAAGGAAAAATAGGAAGCCTATTTATTTATATAATAAAGTGCTATGTTATTAACTATTTAAACATATAACGGGATAAACGTGTACCTTTTAGGTAATAATTTATCTCCTTAAAATAGTGAACAGATCCGAAAATTCTATCAAGACAGGTTCATATATTACTGTGGGTCACCACTATCGCAAACAAGACACGCGTAAAAACATATCGTCATACCTTCAATCTTTAAAAAAAACTTGACACCAATATGTTATGTTAGAAATGCGACAGTGAAATTCCACGATGAACACAACACACACCTGACTTAGAATGTCAACTGTTTTATCCTTAAGTAAGCGAAAATTGGAAAAGAAATTCTGAAACAAAATCTCTCCTAGCATTATATTCCTTTATACTTTATTCCTTTCGAATCCTCTTTGACTTTCTAATACAGAATTGTGAAGCGACATCTGCAAGTTTGTTTTATTCAGAAAGTTATCGGCCTTTTGTCGAATATTGTTCGAAAATATATTCTTTATTTCTTACATGTTACAGTAATATTTGCTCGGAATCCTATTTCATAAATAATTTACGATACGTACAAGATTTGAATAAAAATGTACACAGCTTTTTAACGTTGATATCCAACGAATAACAAAATCTAAAAACACAATAAACTTTCAGATTTTTTTTTAAATACCTAGGACCATAAATAGAAAACAAAGAGCATCAATTTACTTTTAATTTTAATGACAAAGTAATCTTTGGATATCTAAATAATACAGGGTGTTAATAATCGAAAGAAAAACTAAGGAAGTTCATTGTTAACAAATAGTTTTAATTTAAGTGTGATCGTTTCGTGTTCACGAGCCATTGAACGCGGACGGGGAGTGATTTGCGTTAGAGTAATACGTGCATAAAATGTATTGCAATCATTCGTTTAACTCTATTAAGCAATAGTTTTAGTATAAAGAAAACCTGTGTTTCGAAATCCAAGAAACAAAGGATTATTAAAAAGTTAACGTATGGAGACGGCGCAGCATTAATGATGACGGTGTTGGCGATATCTTATGTCGGGGACCAAGACAGTGTTGAGTCGTTGCGTCATGAGAGTGGATGGAACCGGTAACGAAATTATTTTTTTCAATAATTTTATTAAACAATGGTTTTTATTTATTTATAATTAAATGGCTATCTTCTATATGATAATTTTAACATTATTTTATTCTTCACAATCCCATGTATTCATGTAAAAATACAAATAAATTAACCGTAGTAAAGTAATGTGGGAAATATTAGGGGACAATATTACTAATTCAAGTTCCATAAATAACTTCCCCAAGTCCCCACGTGACACATAAAGGAAAATAAAAAGAAATGAACATACATTTTAAGATTATTTTTTTTACTGTCATTTTTTAACGACAAATTCTTTATATGATAATATGGCAGTAATGTTCAGTAAATAGATTTTATATAATAGCAATTATTCGAATATACTACATAGAAGCGCCAATAGCGCAATGGTTAAGGTAGGTAACGATCTAGCGGACGTGGATTCGAATTCCATTATTCGACCATTCTCGTGAAACATATCCTAACAAGCTATTTCAAGCTCACCAGGAATGGTCACAAAATTTTTTAGTAAAACAACAAAAAAATACTGATATTATTACAAAAAAAAACACTAAAGCGAAATCTTTGCACTATTCTGAGAGACGTGAACGAATTAACGTAAATGAACAAAGCTATTTTAATCTAAAGTAAAAAATATTTGACTATAAATTATGAAATTTCAACCAATAGGCTAGGAAAGAAGACCACTAGAATTAGGAAATATAAATAAAGATAGGAAAGTGGTTAAGAAATAAATGAACACACGTTTTATAAAACAAATGAAATGTTAGGTTTTTTCGTGACAACATAGAGAGATTTTAGAAGAATGTTTTTCAGTTCACTCGACAATTACGCAGCGTTGCAAGCAAATAGAAGTTTGGCAGAAAGCCAGTTGCCAATTGTTATTTGAATTTCCTTTTTACTTCCTCACTAACTATACTCCAGAAACTACTGTTTTTGCTTATTTCTAATATACAATTAATTAAATTCTTCACTTACGCGTAGAACGGTGTCGGTACGGACTAGTTTCAGACCCAAAGGAGGTTCTTTACTAGATAGCTACAATTAATAGGAAAGAAAACATAATGAAAATGTTTTTGTATTTATTTAGTACGAAAGCTTCGTAAAAAACATATGTCTATTTTTCCTGCTTCTAAAATTACGACCTTACATTACCCGAATCAAAGATGGTAAACAAAAGTAATAAAAAACCATTGGTGTGAACGCAATAATTTACTTTGTCGACTTCCCCTTACCCAATTTACTTTTAAATTATATTTATTAATATGCAAATTGCTTACTTTAAAAATAAATTGCAATTCCATCTTTGTGTAACCTGTCGAGAATTTTTTTTGAATTAAAAGATTCTATAAAAGGCAACGTCATTATAAATCTCTTTTTAGTATCATTCAGTACAGCATGTTTGACATTACATGGAGATATTCTAAAACAGTACTATATGTTACTAAATTGAATTAATCTTACTTCTTACTAATAATATAAAGGCGAATGTTTACGATGGATGGATTTTTCTTAGGTAGTGTCCAAAAAGGCCTGGACGAAATTCGACACAGACCTAGATTACTGTCTAGATTAAAACATAGACTACCAAGTTTTTTTTTTTATATTCATCGCGAACAAGATGTTGGGTAACAATAAGTAATATTATAAATTCAATTAGCACGAAACTGATAGATACATCTTTTCATCACTCAGTCCATCTAATTAGAAAACATTAGACATTTTACTAATAACCGTTCATTTCTTTTTATCTGCAATCAGTCTTTAGAACTTTACTTTAGTAATAGTTCCTTCGCTAAAAAACTTCCCCTGTAGCTGACTATATGGGATGGTATCCGTTTTTAACGTTTATTTTGAGATGTCAATATTTCATATAGCTTATGCATACAGGGTGATTTAATTTCCGCTCTCACGTTATATCTAACAGCGTAGGAAATGTACTGATGCAAGGAAATTGCACCATGTCTCGACACACTAGGAGTTCAAATATTTAGAAGCGCCAATAGCGTATTGATCTACCGATTTAGCGATCGTGGGTTCGAATCCCACCATTCGACTACTGTCTTAAACATCTTAGCAAAAGCATTTTCAAGCTTACCTAGAATGGTTACGAGAAATATTTGTAAGTTAACAAAAATCTACTATTTTTTTTGTAATAAAATTATAATTTACTCACCCCAAAGCAGAGACCGACTAGTTTGAAATAAGTCGATTACACTGATCTACATATGACTTAAGCCGTTGTTATAATTATCATTGTGGATCTCTTTGCTCGTTTTTTTTTTATGCGAATAAAAAGAATAAAACGCTCAGATGAAAACGCAGTATACTTAGGTGTTATTTACGACGGCGATGTTCCTGGCGTTAATCTATTTTTGCATCCATTTTAACGCAAGCTACGTTTTATTCTAGCGGTATATTTCTGCGCTTTATGAAAAAAACATTTCTCAATTGTTTGCGGCCAGTCCGTAAAAGATAAAACTTATTTTTTTTTACATTTTCAAACAAAAGGTAACTATTAAGACTATTTAAAATTGTTTTTCGTTTATTTTTTTTGTTTATATAAAATAGTGGGATATTTTTGGTAATTAACTAGTACTTCTTGTAAGTAACTTATAAAAGCTTGTGTCAGGATATAGTTCACGACAGTAGGCGAATGGCGGAATTCTAACCTAGGACTGCTAGAACGGTAGTCTGTATCTGTAACCAGTAGGCTATTGACGCTAAAAATCTTTCTTTGTAAATAAAATTATCTTTCTCATATTATATTCCAGTTAGTAAATACGTCATTTCTTATTTATATTTCCATTACCTTAATCCATAATGTTAGGTCCTAATTGTATCACTTACGCTTCCTTAATAAATGATAAATAGAAACAATGTTTTCTACGTGAAAAAATATAATTATTAAATAGATTTGAAATATGCATTAATAGTAAAATAAGTAGGCAAAATGTTCTGTTTATCTCCAACCAAATCTTACGCTATCCCCTCGATTTTCTGATTAGAATCGTTTGGGTATATTATGTACATAACATAGCTTATAGAGCAATATCAACCTAAAGGTAACCAAGGTTGCTGCATCAAAGACAGCAGCAGGTGCCCGCAGGGCCCCCTTCACAGGGGTACAAATAAAAAAAAATCGTTTGGGTAAGGCGAACAGAGTAAGACTAAAGTTAAGTCTGAATTGTGGTGAAATACTGACTTATGAAAAATCGTTTACTCTGCGTGTTCGCTATGCTAGTTTTTTAAAT
>JAODUI010000003.1:2893145-2906831 GCA_027563995.1 Papilio gigon
GAGGGTAGGCTCCGAGCCCCTCGGTGGGGACGTATAGTGAGCTGATGATGATGATGAATTCAAAGATATGCGTGAAGTCAACCAACCCGCACTACGCCAGCGTGGTTGACTACGCCCTGGTCACTCCTAATAACATTATAGGATTGAGCTCCTCAGTGGGGATGAATAGTGAGCTCATAATGACGAGGCAACTTAAAAATTCAAAGTATAATTAAACACATACAATCGTTAATAAACACTTAAACAACACTAAATGAATGTGTTAACAACAATATAAAAACAAAAAGATTTACAATAGAACAATTAATCAGTAACGTGCTTTGGATAGCGTTGTTGTAACCCCAACGAATGTAATTAACCAAAGAAAATACGAGCGGTGGGTACAACATTTGTATAAGGGTTTTTTTTTCTAATAAAACTAAGAGTAAAGTCGCAATTAGAGCGCGTACAGCTGTCGGCCTTTGAATTTTACTTTCAACAGTTATTTACATAACTTTTTTTACAAAAATAATCACAGACATTTCTTTTAGTATTCGTTGCAAATACGGCTTAACAATAGTCACAAAATAATCCACCGAGTTGCGGACGAAAGGAAATTGCATGTGTCCAGTTATTTTAAGATCGTTTTGTTGGATGAGAATAGATTGAATTAAAAACTAAGAAGAGTTTAGTTATAAAAATTCTGATATTAAAGCCACTGATAGACACTTTGGGTTTTCCCAATGTGTCTATTATTTTGGAAAGAAAAGGGATGGAGGGATGATGTCATCATGAGGTGAACATATGTAGGAAGAAGGACATATTAAGAAAGTATTAAAAATATATCAATGCAAGGTTAGTGTAAATTCGAACAAAATTTGATTGGATACAATGAATCCGATTGTACGAATATGTGAAAAGACGTGACGGATATAACGGCTGATAGAGATATATAGAAGAATAGCTACCAACGTGAAGAAAGCGCAGGTCATCTGAGTATTTTTATGACTTCATTTGAAAATATTTAATACTTGTATGTATGTATGTATGTATGTATGTATGTGCGAGTTAATGTACCGTGAGCAGTAATAGCGACAATTCCACTAACTCCTCTATAAATAACCTCAATGTATCAGCGGTCTTACTTTTTTATTGTTTTTTACCTAATACCAAATGTTACATTTTATTTCTTCAACTACAACCAACGTACCTTTATAGTAATTGAAATGATTTCTCTATCATTTATTAAAACTACACAAGACTTCATACACACACAATACCTTGTATTTCGTCATCATCATCAGCGTTACATCCTCCACTGCTGAATGTAGGCATCCACCGTCAATTTCTACGAAGACTGGTCCTAACCCATTTAACTGTATTATTCAATTCTAAAAAAAAAATGTATTTTCAAAGTTAATCTATGTTTTAGTAAACAAAGAAATTTAATACAATTCAATTCTTATTTGCAAGTAATTTCTATTTATCTATAATTAATAAAAATTGGAATTTTCATATGTAATATAAAATGTATTTCGCGAACATATTAAAACATATTTTGGTTCCGGTAATCTCCGAAATGGCTGTAACAATTTTGTCGAGAATTTTACTGAAAGGTAACTGGTACATGCGGAGGTAAATTTGGTAACGTTATCTGAATTTTGCACGACAAAGTCGCGCACAAACTCTAGTATGCTATAAAAATCACACATAAATATAGTTTGGCAATATCTGAAGTTATTTTACTTGGAAAGAAAGGTCGATTTATTCTTAAAATTGCCATAAAACTGTTGTATATTGTCACAAAGGATATATTTGCTTTGATATGTAAATATCTACTGAAAACAGGCGACGTATTTTTGCCGTGTGAAAAATAAAACCTAGAGGAAACATTACATATGTGATACTATATTTATTGACATAATATATTCAATACCTTATTAATTAATTGAAAATATTTAAGAACCTATCTCACTCGTTTTTTATAACACATAACAATCATATTTATATCATTACAAAATTCATAATTAAATCGCCAATAGCCTAATAGTTAGAGTACGGACTACCGATCTAACGGTCGTGGTTTGAAATGTTTTGTTTTTAAGTTTCAATTTAGAGAAATACATTGAAATTTGGAATAGCAGTGTTTGGTTCTGTCGGCCAATTCAATCGGCAAATCCAGGCAGTACAAATGTTAAATAAATATTATTCAAGAATTCATGTTTCAAAGAAGTAGAAGAAGGCTTTTATCATAAAGTCATATAATGATGATGTGTCGTGAAAAGTTGACTGACAAGGATGGTTATTCAAATTAAAGAGAGGAAATTTAAAAACGGTGAAATACGTAAATAAATGAATTGAATTTTGAATCGAATTTCAATATTAAAATTATTGTAAACTGATTTAAAATTTCATAATAACACTGTATTCAAAATATATTTGTGCCAAGACGTTAACCAAATATCGTCTAACCGTCCCCAATCGTCGAACGAAAACAGAGCAGGTGGTTAACAATGTAAGCATGCGTTTAACGTAAGTTTACGGACGATCGGTATTAGTGTCTACAGTTAGAACTAGTTGGTTCCTGGAGCGGTGCCAAGCATAGCGACCGTGGCATTTCGTCTCACCTGTTCCGGCCTGACTGACTTACTGACTCAAAGACCTAAATATCTTCATTACAAGACCATGTAGTCTAGAACGATGTGCTGTTTCAGAATACCAGAACCACGGACTACCACTTGGCACGATTCTAACAGACCTCTTTAACTCTTGCATTCATTTTTTTAAAGTTTTAACAGAGGGTTACCTGCTGCTAGCGTTGGTGCAACAACCTTGGTCACCTTTACATTATTATCGTTATATGATGAATAATGTAAAATAGGTTGTTAACTCTTACTATTTCAGTTTGTACTTAACTCGCGATAGTCTTTAGATACGTATGGACGTCGGTTTCGAATGCTCCTACCTTCTTAAGTATTTCATCAAAGAAGTCTGGAACGTACTAACCAACTCTGCCACTAAATAAAATCGAATAATGTTCACAATTCTAAATCAATCATAGTGATTCGGTTACAAGCAAATATAATGGTAATTGCAAATAAATATTATAAATTAGGTGACGTTCTATTTCCAACAGTAATTTAGTTGGGTCGTTTATTTATAAGATAGAGTGCAATTTATTTGGCTGTGTTCTTGTGATGCGTACGTCAAACGTTTGGAACGGTTGGGAATCAGTTGGGGGCGCTGGCATCGATCGGTTTGCAGTGACCTAGTCTCTCTTACTCGCTCCTGGTCCCCGAGATTCGTTTTAAAAAAAGATAAACAAAATGCAACATAGAAACTTTTAATAAGACACGTTGCAATCCCTAACAATCTCTTTGTAAGTTTTGTGAAATAAAAATGATTCGTCTTAATGGTATGTTTATTCCTAATTTTGTTTTGTATTTTACGTAATTATAATACTGAAGTATTGTTTATTTTAATTTACAGAAGTAGTCAAAATATGTCTCCTATACTTTATGATTGCGCCAAAAATAAACGCGTTTAGGAAGTTTGAATCATTGAAGATAAATATTCCCATTGGTAAGTAACAATGGACTTGCTTATTCTGCTACCAATTCTACATGTCACTTTGATGTAAAGAATGGATCCCCTTCGAAGTTTTTTTTTTATTAAAATAAATGAGTCCTCTACAAAAATCTGAGTCTATTCCAGGCGTCATTTTACCACCGAATACATTAGCTGAAGTTGCGTTCGCGTCAACTCTGATGCGCGCCTCTGTTGAAAGCAAACGTTATCACTTCACAATGAGAATCATACATGCACCGGAAGGGGACAGCTTTGCTGCGTCTCGAGCTGGTAATACTAATCTCTTTAAGTTCAAGTCTTGATTATTTACTAAAGTAAATTTGTTTTAATGTTATTTTGTTCCAGCGTGCGGATTGTTAGCTGGCGGCGTGGTTGCAATATTTGGTCCTAGTGACGCGAACTCGGCTTCGGTCGTCCAAGCGCGCTGTAGATACGCGCGGGTTCCTCATATACAAGTATGCGTACAAAATTCACTTGATAATTTAGCTTTTTTTTAAAGTTGGCTTTTTAAATTGACTAATTAGATGTTTTAATTCAAACCTAGTTCATACTCCAATTATCATTTCATAACTAGAAAACTTTTATAATGTATCAACGACACAACTCTAGCTCGTAAAGAGGGATAGGCAAAGACCGTAGACTTCCATTTGAGGTGGTCATATCTTCGGATTTACATGCGCTTAATGTAGGGCAATCTAAAAATGGAAACATATCCTCATTTTTATTTAAAATGTTACAACGATCTTAACTACCTTAATTTTATGAAAATTTAAAAATGAGGGTATTAAGTAGGTATTATTAAAATATAGTATCTCGCATTTCCATTTTTTTTCAATTAAGTTGAAATAACATTGGCAGTAATAACCGTAATGAGATTAAATTTCTCGAATTCAAAAGATCATAAGAAAATTCAGTGTTAATAATTTTTTAAAGGCAGTTTGGCGACCCTCCCCCGCTCGGGGGTTAAAAAGACCTACACCACCTGGAATTAATTTGTATCCTGAAGCAGTCTCACTTTCCAAAGCAGTGGCCGCCTATATTAAGGACAGTAACTGGAACAGCTATACACTATTTTACGATGATGATCAAGGTAAGATAAAGACATACTTTAATTAACTGACAACTTTTCTTTGATTTCTAAATCATTACAAAGGTTAGCTAACAAGGTACATCCTTGTATTGGATTCAAATCTCGAACGAAACACTTGTGTGATGTTAGTAAAAAGCAAATGTTTTTTTTGGAATTCAAAAATTATTAGATGTTCCTTTGTTTTCAAGAATGAGAAATTATGCCTCTTTAGACATAGTCTATATTTCCCAAATAACTCGTGTCTACCATCGTTAGGTCTCATAAGACTTCAGGAGATACTGAAACATGCGGAGCCGACCCACAAATGGTTTGTGCGCAGACTAGCGCCCGGCGGTGACAATCGACCACTGTTCAAAGCTGTAAAGACAACCGGAGCTACACGAGTTATCATCGATTGTCCAGCAAACAGGATTCTTGAATATCTAAGACAGGCTAATGAAGTTAAATTTTTCGAAGACTACATGGTATGTCCACTTTAAAGCCAATAATTTATTATTCTTCATCAGCTCACCGTATGTACTGAGGGGCTCAGAGCCTACCCTATTATTAAGGGTAAACATAGTCAACCACGCTGGGATAATGCAGGTCCCTTGACTCCACATATGTCTTGATTTACCTCTTAGATATGTGCAGATTGCATCACGATATCTTCCTTCACCGTAAAACTAATTATTTTAAACAATTAAGAGTTGAATTCATTTGTTTTCCTTTTCCTTTTTTTGTTTGTTTTTCATTTGTTTATAAACAATATTTTACAAGCATTCTGAATTATTGAATATAATAAACAAGTCATTTAATTCATATAAATCTTGACTCTTATATTTTCCAGAGTTATGTCCTTATGTCACTCGATGCTCATACATTGGATCTAGAAGAGCTTCGCTATGGCCTCTCAAACGTGACTACTATGAGAATCGTAGATCATTCCGATTCAAGAACACTATCTTATTTAGCAGACTGGAAGACAAGAGGTGGATCTGATGTTGAAATACCTAAAACAACCCAGGAAATACCAGTGAGTATATTTAAAAAGATACATACGTAATTATAATCATTTTTCAACAGACTGATACACTTGTAAAATTTGGTAGGTAGAAGCTGCTCTGGCCAGTGATGCTGCAACATTGATTACAAGCGCATTTAAAACTGCACCAGAAGGTTTTACGATAGAGCCACAAGAACTTGAATGTGATCCTGAAAGTCAATGGGAAGTTGGCGAGGAATTCTTGGAGCACTTACTTATGGTATATTTAAATTCTTATTAGAGAAAGAACACAAATTAGCATAGAATTTACTCGATGATTGTGACCAATGCTAGTCATAGAAATCGCGAAATATACGCATTAACGAAGCACTACCCACTCAACAACTCTAAAACAGAAAATTTATTTCAGAACCCTACAACTGGTATAACAGATAAAATACTTCTGGACAATACAACGGGTGAACGAACTTATTTTAATGTCGAAATAATGGAACTATCTAATAGTGGTTTTAACAGCATAGCAAAATGGAATTCAAACACTGGTTATAAATATGCGAGAACGGCGGTGGAAGTTTCAGATTTACTGGCTGAGAAATGGCAGAACAAAACTTTTAGGGTAGTGTCACGTATTGGGGCCCCATACTTGGTTGAAAAGACTCCTAAAGAAGGCGAGGAATTAACTGGAAACGACAGATATGAAGGATATTCAAAAGACTTAATACACGAAATATTAGCTGAAACGTTACATATCAATTACGAAATTATTATAGTACCGGGTAATCTTTATGGGTCGTACAACAAAGAAACTAAAACTTGGGACGGTCTCATAGGATATCTACTTGAACGGGTTTGTTCCTTTGTTTTGTCTACAATAAAGATGTCGTAAAATGCAAAACAATGAATATCGAATGTTTTGTTACAGAAAGCTGATTTAGCTATTTGTGATCTGACTATAACGTACGAGCGACGATCCTCGGTCGACTTTACAACGCCTTTTATGACGTTGGGTATAAGTATTCTATATTCAAAACCGACACCGCCTCCTCCCGAATTGTTTTCCTTCCTTAAACCATTTTCAGTAGATGTATGGATTTATATGGCGGCGGCTTATTTAATGGTTTCATTACTACTTCACATACTAGCACGGTAAGAAAATCTTAGCAATCAAATATCAGTATATTGTATAAATTTTGATATGATGAAAAAATTTAAACAGATATAATTTTCCAGATTGGCGCCAAATGATTGGGAGAATCCTCATCCGTGTGATAAATCTCCGGAAGAGCTGGAGAATATTTGGCACATTAAAAACTCATGTTGGCTAACCGTTGGTTCAATTATGACCCAAGGTTCTGATATACTACCAAAGTAAGAAGTTCTGAAACCATACATTACTTTAAGAAATACCTTGAAACAGTAAAATACATAAATCAAGTTTCTGATTTAGACCGACTGACATTTAGACGACAAAATACGAAAGCCAATCATATCATTTTCATGATCGTCGCTCCTAAAACATTATCAATGCTTGTCTGTATAAATCACTTTCAGGGGATATTCAACGAGATGGGTGTGCGGGATGTGGTGGTTTTTTGCGCTGATCATGTGCTCATCGTACACAGCAAATTTAGCTGCTTTCCTCACAAACGCAGCCATGGATGATTCCATAAAGAGCGCTGAAGATTTAGCGATGCAAACTAAAATTAAATACGGTACAGTACAAGGTGGATCTACTTATTCATTCTTCAAGGTAAATAACATTGAACTTCGTTTACTTACAATTCAAAATAATTTAATTTAGATCTAAATTTGTAAACCAATTAATTAATTGATCGTAAGTTATACAATATTCATAACATTGTGTTTATTAAAAACCCCTCGGAAGCATTTCATGTTAATTATCATCATCAGCCTTTGTCTGCCCACTGCTGGGCTATGCCTTAATCAACGCCATCCACAGTATGCGATCTTCCGCCTTCCATATCCAAAAGGATCAATAAAAGCCAGAAGACTAGACTACGAATTATGTGTGTAAAATAATTTGAAATGACCAATAAAATTGGTTCTACCCTTCTAGCGTTCAAATGTATCGACGTTTCAAAAGATGTGGGGAACTATGGAGTCGACACGACCTTCGGTTTTCGTTAAAAATAACGATGAAGGAGTAGACAGAGTGATAAAAATGAAAAAGAAATATGCATTCCTTATGGAATCGACTGCTATTGAGTACCAATTAGAAAGAAACTGTAACTTGATGCAAATCGGCAGCACATTGGACTCTAAAGGATACGGTATAGCGATGCCCTTTGGTAAGTGAACAAGCTAGCTGAACCGTTCCCTTATAGATACACCAATCAAAAACATATCTCTCAATCTCGTTGAAAAAATAAGAAAACGTACAATTATTTATATCATGTTTTAATGTAATAATTTATATTGAAATATTAATCCTAACCTATTACACATGACTTTTTGTTTTTTTTTTAATGCTTTTTTAGATTCATCATACCGCACAGCTGTGGACAACGCGGTATTGAAACTTGCTGAGAGCGGAAAATTAGTCGAACTTAAAAATCGTTGGTGGAAAGTACCCAAGGAGGACGCTTGTGTTGTAAGTTGATAATTTATTGACTAAGATATTGTAACATGTACATATTAGTTGAAACATAACAGTTTTGATCGTATGCGGAACGAATAATATTGTTATATACATTTTCCGAACTGTGCAAAGCGCCCGGTAAAGTATCAAATTTGTTTAATAACGTTATTCAAGAGACATATAGTCAATGCGAAAGTCTAAAACAAAACCGGGTGCTATCTGACTTAATACGACTTTTTAACATCGTTCGGTAGTTGGAACTTTTTTTTTTATTTTTTTTACACTGGCGTTTTTATAATTGTTCAATTCATAGTGCCAGTTTTAATTTTAATTTTTGCATTGTAGGCCGAAGAAGAGGAAGAGGGTGCAAGTGCTGAAGAATTGGGCGTGGATAACGTAGGCGGCGTGTTCGTGGTGCTGGGCATCGGCTGCGGTATGGCCGCCGCTATGGGGGGCTTCGAGTTTCTCTGGCACGTTAGAGAAGTTGCTATCGAGCAAAAGGTAAGTTTAAGATCACCATATAAGTACGTGTAGATGTGTGAATATGGATAGAGAACAGTTAGGTTAATGCTCCAAATGGATGTCTGTCGTCTCTGCCTACATCCTACGGTCGTGTGTTTTGTTGTTGTAATTTTGTACTTCATTAACTATTAAATCAATTAGTATTCTTTAATATGAGACTTGAATGAGAGAATTCCTTTCCAGATGTCGCAAACGGATGCATTTTGGGCAGAATTGGCGTTCGCTTTAAGTTTCTGGGAAACTGAGAAGCCTGTTGTGCATTCTAGACCGTCGTCCTCGGCTTCGGGGTCTATCGCATCGAGAGCATCGTCGGTACTCCGCTCGGCCGCTGATCTGTTCCATCTGGACGTATTCAAATAATACATTTCTAGTCTTTTATCTACTGCAACACATATTGTCAGCTTTTGAATAATACAACAATTGGCCCAAACCTTCTATTGCTTAATGAAGATGACATTAACTTTAATGAAAAACCTTTTATTACCGAAGTCAACATGCTATTCCTGTTCATTTCTCTTTTATTTCCTCTTTTTCCTTATCTGCAAGTCGTTTTATACGAAACTTATTCGTGGCTGTTGTGGCGTTTTCACTGGCGAAGTCAATTATTTTGATTTGATCGTTTCGGTCTCATAAAAAATCACAAATCGATTTCTCTTGCATGTTTAATAGACTTGTAATTAAACAATAAAATATCTTGTGTTGTTATATTTTGACGCGATATTAATAAATCTCGTCGAAATTTATAAAAGAGGTTGCAGCTCTGAGTACGGAAACGGCCCGGGACTGCGAGCGCTCGCGGCGCGGGGTTGGCGTGGCCGAGGGCTGCGCGGATCGCGGCGGCGCAGCGGGCTTGTGCAGCACGCGCGGGTCCAGCGACGCCCGCCACTCGCTCAGTAGTGCCTCCTTGAATGTCACCTGCAACACCAATACAAATTAAGAAGTCAGGTTAAAAATGGAGGTGGTGGCCGTCCTTACTGCTGGTCTTAGATACAGATTATATAATAAATTATGATTATGTACTTTCATTTCATAATTTCTTTTAAAAATAAACATAATACAATTTTTTTTTATATTTATCTTGATAGATTCTAACTTACAATATGAAGTAGCCATTCTTCCAAAAGGCTAATACTTGTATTAAAAAGTACGCTAGAAATTCGTATCTTTTTTTTTTGAGATGGAAAAAAAAATGAACCTTACCTTTTCTTTCACACAAATTTGTCGCGCATGTAATAAGAAATCAATAATCGCAACAAAGAAACCTAAAATTCCTCCGAAGCCGAGCACTAAAAATATACCACTTGTATTCTTCATTTGTAACGAACCGTTGTCTTCTGCCTCGTTCGTAGATTTCTGATAGAAAAAAAAAATCGTAAACTCAATATAAAAAATAAATCTTTCATTCCGTTCATCATTACACATGAACTGGTGGAACGATTTCTCTAATATTTTTTGCTGTGTTAATCATCATCGTCATCACCCTTAGGTAATCCACTATTCACTGTGGGCCTCCCCCATCGATTGCCACGGAACCGGCCGGTCTCTTATGAAAGAAAAATTAAGACTGACATAAAAAATGCAGAACATTTGAATTCAATAGTCATAGTTAAGAGAGGACAACGACGAATCGGCTAGTTACCAACATAATGATAAAATGTACACGAGTACAGGTCATCAGTAGCTCCCAGTACATCTCCATATACTCTATTTAATAGAAGTGACTAGGCCAGTCAAGTACCTCGCAATTTCCTTCTTTAACGTCACTCTCCCACCATTTTTTTTTCATTGTAAGTAAATCTCCCGTTTCCTGTAATGCTAAAATAGCATTATCCACCAGTCTTTTGTATGGAGAATCTGAAATACAATTTAACAGGTACTTCCAACTACAATGAATCGAATACACAAACACCACGCTTTACAAAACCAAAATGTTGCTCTTGTTACAGACGTCACTAAAGTATCCTAGTAATTTTAGGATCTTCCAAGAAGCGAGCGTATTTTTTCTTCTTCTATAGGGTTGAGAATGTTTGGACGTCGACAAACACCTTGGAGCTCCCGTAGTTTACTTCCTTCTTGTACCAAAGAAATGGCCCATGGTTGTGAAAGTAGTAACGTATTCTGATGAATATTAAAATACAAACCAAAAATCAAAACTCACTTTTATGTAAAACGATGCCGTAGTCCTTAGAATCTAGCTTAGAACCGACCATTTTCAAATCGCAATTCCTTTGCATGTAATATTCAATAGCAGTTGACTCCATAAAGAAGACGTAATTCCCTTTACTCCTCACCACTCTGTCTCTGCCTTCGTCATTGTTGTTTGTGAACACTGTTGGCTTAGCGGACTTCATCACAGTCCAAATCTTCTGATACACCGAGTCATTTGAATTCTAATACCAAAAAAATGAAGATTCACCAAGAACATCTCTTTTTTCATAATCATTTTCCAATGTATGTTACAAGAGTAACATAGTGCACATTTCTCTTAATAAATTAAGTCTAAGTAAAAAGATAAAGTCAGAAGTGTTAATTAATTATAAATTTATCTTCATCTTCATCATCATCATCAGCTACAGTCCCTACTGAAGGTCTACCCTACCCTATTTTTAGGGGCAATTAGGTCATGGTCAACCATGCTGGTCCAGTGCAGGTTGACTTTACACAAATCCTAAATAAAATTATGCCTACCTCAAAAAAGTTGTAAGTAGACCCATTAATAAGAACACCATATGAAACTTCATTTTGTTCTGATAGCTCTTTGACATCTTTTATATCATTATCACGTCGACTGTTACTTAAGAATGTTGACATATTTGCTGTGTATGACGCAGTCACTATAAGTGCGAAGAACCACCACATACCTGTCACCCAACGTGACCCAGACGCCCTAGAATTGTAACACCATTAACTGTTGAATAAGTAGTTCTAAAAACTTAACTACAGTTATTGCTTAAAGTACAATCTTCATTGTAAATTTTCAAAAACAATTGCAGTTACCTTGGTAATATATCACAGCCCTGTGTCATGATAGCGCCGACAGTGAGCCACATGCAGTTATAAAGGCTCCAAATATTTTGTAAATTTTCAGGATGTTGGTTGCAAGGATGCGGATTAACCCAGTCGCCTTGACTCATTCTGAAAATAAAACACTGCTTAAGATAATTGCAAAATAGTACTTAACATAAGAAAAAAATTAAGTACAGGAAGTACATCTGTATTTCAGCTTCAAGATTTAACGCGATATTTCCTTACAAAAAACCATAAAAGATAATCGTCCTCAAAATCGTGTTCATTTTTACTAATCAATTGCGTTCAGATACACGCTGAGATGACTTTCAACTTACCTAGCACAAATTAATAAAACAAATGATACAATAATGTAAGCAGTAGCTAGATATAACCAAACATCGAGAGCCAAAGGCTTGATAAACGAAAACATATCAGGTTGTTGTGGCTCGCGTTCTCTGACAAGCATACTAATGCCCAGCGACATAAACGGCATAGAAAACTCCACTACAGCGCTACGTTCAGATGTTATTGTAATGTCACTGATCGCCATTTCTGCATTCTGGAACATAAAATAATCTCATTCAAGTAACTGTTCATTTATTTCTTAATTCCTGAAATCAAAAGTATCTTCATCGCTTACCAAGTCTAAAACTTCTCCTATCAATCCATCCCACTTTTTCGTCCCGGCTATCGGATTTCCAGCACTATTAGCATTAATTTTATAAATTTCATGTTTAATATCACCGTATCCTTTTTGTTGTCTTATATGTTTGAATATAGCATCAATTAGGTCTACTGCGTATCCTTTTTGGATAACAGTTCCATTAGAATCCTCAACGTCAAAGTACGGCATACCTATTTTCATAGCGATCTATAACAAAGAATGTTATTTTACCATGTTACCTAATAGTCTAATGGTTTAGAGTACCGATTTCCGAACCCTTGGTCGTGAGTTCGAAATCCATTCGACTTTTGGTGTGGAGTACAAAGAGTTGGAGTGTTAAAAGAAACATTGGTAAATTAACAAAAATCTGCTAATGTTAAATAAAAATGTAACGTTATTGAGTATTTAATAGTCTGTACTATACCCACCCTAACAACGGAATCCGAGGTTATAGCTTTCGATCTATCTGTGACCGCACTGTTTATCGTTAAAAAACTATCTGTTTTCGAGTCCCACGTACCGACGTGAACAAATTGACTTTCTTTATCTAATTTTGAATAATAAAGTGTAAAGTTCGTTCTTCTTCCGTTCTCATCAAATGTTATATTTCCTGTAGTACCTCTAAACGTCGTCTGAAACAAAGAAATAATTACATTAATATCTTTAATTAAACTATAATTGGTATTATTAATTCACACATTAATTACACAGCTCACCTGTAATAATACCTCCTTTAAAGCATCTCCATGTATCCAAGATTTTTCTTTATAAGCGGCTTTATTCTCGGCAAAGCATATTTCTGGTGGATCCACGTATTCCATCATGTTCTCCTGTCTCATTGTACGAATAGCCTTTTCAAAATGATTTAATGCATCTGCAGTTAACGCAGTCTCGATCTGAAATTTAAACCTTACAATATAAATCGTGTTCCAAAAAAAATTAAGACATATAAAATGAACAAATGAGAATACCGTTTTATAGATTATACCTTAGAACGAGAAATATAGTGGAAGAAGAGAGATTTTTTAATACAGATTAAGATACATATGGTAATAGTTCAAAATAAAAGACATTACAGATGTAGTGAGAAATTATATTCCTTCGGGAAAACTGGGATCTTTATCGGCACACGATGACACCCTCCAGGTGAACCGACGACATAGTGCGGAGGGGAGGGAGTCGTTGGATGCGGAAGGCGGAGGACAGCATGGTGTGGAAGGCATTGGGAAAGGCTTATGTCCAACAGTTGG
>JAODUI010000003.1:2925068-2942593 GCA_027563995.1 Papilio gigon
ACCGAGTTGCACGTGAGTTAAGCCGTTTTATAAGTTATATAGTGAAATGTCTCACGAAAGTTTTAATAGTTTAATCACTATGAAGTAATGAATAAAGAATAACGGACTTCATGAAACTTTAAACGAAATCTTCAACCATAATTTGAGATCAATTGCTAGCCCGAGTTCCCACTACGCCGGACCGGTTAATTTACAGTGTCAGTAAAGCTGCCGCAAACGTTTGTGGCTATACAATTTATAAGCTGTTCACAGCTCTTCGGGTCGGACAAGAATACCGACCTCGGAATTTTTACCGCGCATTTTATCACTTCGAAGTGTAAGTTAAAGCAGTAGTTGCAGAACTGTGAATCGGACCGGAGATGTAACCCCCCTCGCTTCATTCGACTTCGGTCTCCATAAAGAGGAAAAAAAAACCTAAAGCAATGCAACTTTTGTCCATCGCCTGGTTTCAGTAAAATCTACCAGTCCAGCGTAGTGCAGACCCAGCCCTACAAATCAAGTTTTCTCACAGAACATTTTTAAGATGAATATTTAACGAAGTTATTCAAACTTTACAATTTATTCAAAGTTTTGTTTGGGAACTGCTTCGTCATAATAAATCAGGTTGCGAAGCTAATAAAGAAGTTATAATGCACTATTACAAGCAAGTTTGTCGTTTATTAATGTGCCCTATTTAACTCTTTTTTATTGTATATCCGCAATATTTAACCTCTCTCTCTCTCTCTCTCTCTCTCTCTCTCTCTCTCTCTATCTTGCTCTCAACTCTCGAGCCATCTCAAATGGTGGTGCGTCTACTTTCCTAACTGACCTCGTCTCTCCCAAATCGTTAATATTAGACTTAGCAGTCACTAAAATTTTTTTGAGCAGTTTATGTAATCTTATTTTGTATTCCAATTTATCGTAAAATTAATCTTAACCTCACTTTACAAATTGTTTGCATTATATCATTATTTTAATTAAATCTTATCAAAGTCTTTGTCTTTAATGTAATTAATATTATTTGATTAAATCAAAATGCACTAAGCTTCTCCGATTAATTATATTTACTTGATAAACTTAATTAATATTAAAGCGAAGCAATAAAATATAATCCCAGAAATTAATTTGTATTATTGGAACCATTTTGCTGTTCCAGTCTACAGTACGGATCAAATGACGTTTTCACAAACTACTGTATTGTAGTCCTTACGATGTTTATAGACACATTTGGTATTTCGAAACATATATCATACGAAGTATAACTTGAATTAATTTAATACTTGTCATAGTTTAATTTCCATTTAACTCTTAACTGGTAAAAACCATGTTTTTTTTTTTAAAAAAAAAAAGAATAATTAACTACTTGTAACTATTTCAGGTAAGAATGAAAATAGCTATTTTTAGGATATGGTTCACGACAATGGTCGTGGCGGTTATCACGAACTCACGACCGCTAGATCAGTAGTACGTACCGATAACCATAAGGCTATTGGCGCTTCAAAGTTATTATGTACTAAAGTATTTAGAGTTAATCTCTAAAGCTAAATAGATATTTCAGTGTAGTATACAGCGCGTCTGGAATACAAGTTTATGTTAAGCAAAAAGTTACTCCCTCCTTACCCTTTAAAGTAGATTACTGAGAACGTGACTTGAAATGTAACGGAACTGAATGCAACGTGTTGGGATAATGCCCTTTAGGTATACAATTCTGTTGTACCCGTTACCATAGAAACGGCCACGGTTCCAGCTAGTTAGAAATATTGATGGTAACTAACCTAACTTCAATTGTGAACATAAACTAACCACGGTGACTGTTATTTCGACGAATTAAGCGTTTGCTCTGCATTCGGCAAATAATCAAATACCAATTAAATAATAGTGTTTATACAAACGATGGAACGTCGGTGGCGCAGTTGTTAAGCGCATGACCGGACCGTACTCGACATTATCCAGTTTCAATCCACCGTGTACCAATGTGTTGTTTGATTTTCGAGAACGTTATCCGATCTTACGGTGAAGGGAAACATCGTCATGCCTGCACATAACAGCGAAGAAATTTTAAGACATGTGTGAAGTCAACCCGCACTGAACCGGCGTGTTTGACCATGGCCTCGTCACCCTTAGTAGGGTAGGCTCCACGCCCCTCACTGGGGACGTATATTGAGCTGATGACAATGATTAAAAACAATATGCATAATTATATATAGATTTGTATAAAATTTAGTTAGGTAAAAGGTGTTTCAATAGCATCGTTTAGCCTTCAGCCAAAATTTACCTAGAAGACAATCGAGAGATCTGAAATAATTCAATTTGACAGACTAAGTCCCAATATTTACGATGCTAATTTATTCCGTTATTATATTAATAAATTGCCTAATAGCATTTCTAAGCAATTTACATTTAATTATTGTTGAAAAGAGAGCGTCGGTAGAGCAATTGTTAAACGCTTGACCGGACCGGACCTTACTCGACATTGTCCAGGTTCGATTCCCGCCATCCAACAATATGTTTTTCCATTTTCGAATTGCATATGTACATTATCCGACGCTCTTACGGTGAAGGAAAACATCGTGATGCACGATCACCGTAACCTGCACATATCGAAGTGATTCAAAGATATGTATGAAGTCAACCAACACGCATTGGGCCAGCGTGGTTGACTTCAAGCCATCAACCAATAGGGTAGGCTCTGATTCCCTCGGTGGGGACGTATAGTGAGTTGATGTTGACTTGACAATTAATAGTAGCAACAATCCAATAGCAAAATACAACAGACACCAAAAAATAAAACCGAGTTTTGAATGGTTATTACCAATAGACGATATCGGAAATATTGGCTTTATGGGTTCACGTTAGTTTTCTTATCTGTAATTCAATTTAGTTTTGTATTGATTATCTAAAAATGTAAAGGGATTTCTAAAAGAATACGCTATAAGTTGGCATGTGAAAGAAAGGTAAGAGTTACCTCCAGCATTATCAAAGCCAATTAGTATGAGGAGTCTAATCGTCGCGCCACTCTTGATCGTAGCTGATAAGGAGCAAAGGATGGCACGCTTCACCTTACATATAGTCTGGCCACTTTCCCTTGAAGGCATCCGCCATAATCAGGCGATGACATTAATGCATTAGCTTGCTCAAATCTTTCTCGTTTAAATTATAGGCGAGAAAGTTAGTACTCCATAGATTTCCTTCCTGACGTTATGCCAGCATAGATAGACTTTTACACTTATTTATCAAGATTATAATTGACTGTTTACAATTTTCCGTGAAACTTAATACTCGATTATTCCTTAAGGATTATGTTAACTGGAGTCCACTGCACACTTTCAGTTTCAATTTCATCGAATTTAACAAATTACAAATATCAAAAACTACTGTATGAATACTTCTCAGTGCGAAATAACAATATTTTACGCTTTCTCACTTACAGATTGGTCTGTTTGATCATAAACCATCAGCATGGAACCATGCACTAATTTTCTACCCAATAGAGACACCGCAAGGGCGCATAGTAACTAAGACATCGTTAGGGGCGAACACTCTGCCCGCTGGCTGGAATACTGGAGCTGGTGCTGGAGGACCCCATTGCCTGTGGCCGTGGGTCGGCGCCGGACACGCCAAGAGTAATACAGAAAGTAAGACTTATAACTGCTTGAAGATACAACCGACATGGATGGAAGACAACGCGTAATTATACTTTAGACTATCTTCCTATTTAAGAACAAATGTCAAAATACTTCCAATGCCTTCTAGCCTTTAAGCTCTATAAAAAAAGAAGGTTTAAGAACTCGAAATACAAGTTTGGTTTTCGTATAAACATTTTCTCAATTAAATCAATGACGAACCAGGTCGTGTCATCGATTCCTCTCTTCTCCGAAGTTGCGTGTAGTGACGCTTTCATCGTATATAATTTCATCAAAACCTTTGAAGTTTACACTTTTCAATTCTATTCGGAACACACACTTCCACGTTCGACGTACTGATTTATTAAACTGTGACCTAAATTAACTTAATGAATATTAATAACGATGCTGCTCGTTCATTATATAACAGAAATACATGATGTACCATGCCTTAGTTTACTTATATATACTTATTCTTTGTTACTTAAAGTTAAATTGACACGTGTTTTCTGTGTACGAGTTCATTGAGAGTGTACGTGTTCATTGTGTGAATCCGTTATCCCGTTGATTGATGCTAGGATCAAAATTCAAAGATCTCATTTATAAGAAAGATCAATGAACTATTATTAAACTTAGTATTGGTTCCTAGATCATCTATATCTTGAATTTCTACACTATAATTTTAACAATATTACTTCAAGTATAGATTTACAAGTTACATACAAGTTAGACGTCTAATAGAGAGACCATTTTCAAAGTACCATTTTCTATTGTAAATTATAACATATACCCTAACAAAAAGTCATAAGAAGTTTTATGTAATTTTGAGTATAATAACAGAAAAAAATATTGCAGAGCTAAAATCAACAAGCTTCGGATCGGCCAGTTGGTATTACCAGGAACGCATAACGCGGGCGCATGGAGTTTCGACACGGAAATTAGCACCGTCACCAGGGACAACTTCGTCCTCTGCCAGGACCGCTCCATCTGGGCACAGCTCGTCCACGGCATCAGATACTTGGACTTCAGGATAGGATACTATGAGTTTTATACGAATAAAGATGAAAGGTATGAGATATTATTATTGTTACAGTAATTTTTAGACGTCTACAAATGTTTACAATTTACGGTGGTATGAAATTTTGATTGAAATGCGGCGCAAAATAAAGTATCGCTGGCCAATAATTGTTTTGACAATGGATGGATGATTGGATGGCATTGGTCTAAACAAATGACGAGTGTTCACTTTGTTAGAGTCACTTTCAAGATATCATCATGTATTTTATAAACTAAAGATAATATTAAAGATTTCCTTTGAAATAATAACAAAAAGTTTGAAACTGTGTTGGCAGTATCCCAAAGTTATCCTCCACTCGATTACACGCATAATTATATACAACAAAATTGTTAACAGCCACACTTTACGTATCGTTTTAAATGGCATTCTTCGATCTTCTTCTGGCAATCGATATTTGTTGAACATAATCCAGTAGAACATAGATTGAAGAGGAAAGATGGCGCCTTAATCAAAAAGCTACTTCTTCTTGCTAGCCTACTTAATGTTTCGTAATGTTGCACACATGTAAAACAACCATAAATTGTGTTTAGATATGTGGTAACAAAAAGTCTTAGTTTCATCATTTCGTTTCTAAATTCTTGTTATAAACCATTCTTTTACTAGAGATTTTAGTCGAGACTACAACTGCGTCAAATAAAAAAACTTAGTACGCTAAACGCTACTAGAGTGAACCTAATTTCATACAAAACTGTTCAGTTGTTGTAGTTACCTTCTAACATTCCATACATCCAAATTTTCGCTTTTATGGATATTCATAAAATTCCATAATTACTTGAAGTCGCCCAATTTATCCTGGCCTGATTAAAACGAAGCTGTTATGTGCATATATAAATATATACCATCAGCACATCTTCCCGCTGCTGGACGTAGGTTTTCCCATTGGATTCCATCATATCTAAATAGTGATTTAAAATAATTTAGACTAAGATTTCTAGTATAAATTGATATCAATGACTTACTACAGTGGCACCGATTGCGAATACGGTACTTTGATTAGCGGTCTCGGCCGACTTCCGCAGACGTTGCATAAGATTGTTACATGTATCAAACTACGTGTAAGAATTGTCCTCTATATCGACTATTACAATTTTCAGATACTGGTTAAACCACAATTTAATAAGAGTACGTCCTTTGGTGCCATTGCTCAAAGAAATTAGAGCGTTCTTAGAAGCTACTAACGAGGTAATACACATATTTGGTTTATGTACAGTGTTCATTTGTTTTGTTTAACACATCCAAGCACACTAAACAAGGTTATTTTGCGATCTCATCCGAAGTTATGATCACTAGCAAAAGAATGTTACAAAATTTAGATTACGTTAATACGCCCAGTTTAGAAGTCGCCAGAGAAGCCGGAGTTCGGAAATATATTGCAAAATACGTGACAAAAATTCCGTTAAACATTTTCATTTGTTTAAGGTTGTATTTTTGGACGCACACCACTTCCCGGTGGGATTCTACGAGCAGGACGGCAGCCCTATACGTAGCGTCCACGCTGGCTTGTTACAACTTGTGAAGCGAGAGCTGGGGCCGCACCTCGCGCATGCGCAGCAGCTGGGCACCGGCCCCGGTACCCGGGGACCCACGCTGCAGTCCCTCATAAACGCCAACAAGAGACTACTCTTCAGTTATGTCGACCATGCTGTTGTTACAGGTAATAAAAATATATCAATTTACAGAAACTATGAAGGAACATTTGGCTTTGAGTAGTCCATCCACGATTCTTAGATCGTCAGATGTAATCATTAGAAACTTTATTCTTAATTATTATAAGAAGGAATGCAATGAATTTAATAAACATAATTTCGAAGCCCCAACATACAGAGCTATCGAATACTCAGTAACTTGTTTCATATCTAACTGCGACTAAAATAATATGAAAACATTGAAGAAATGTAGGACTTCCTTTCACAAACATGTTGATCACATGTTACCGAAAAACAACTTTCTGAACGAAAAGCAACTACATAATCTCTCATATTCCAACTAACAAAGTCTCACGAATTAGATTTCAAATGAGAAAGCTGACTAAAGTTAAGACGGCTGACTAAAAGACGAGGTTAGTCTAGACTATCCAATTATAGTTTTAATTAAACAATAACATTTTAACGCAAGCAACATTACATTTATTAAACACGTATGTCTGAAGTTCTCTAGATGTTTTCTTCAAAACAAAGAGGTTTATAAAGCAACATAAAGGACTAGAGGCAGGGGTATCAATATATTTCTATCCCTTTTCTGTCAATTGCAATCAATGATCTTACATAGTCACTTGTTTGTTTACAAACTTGTCGTAAATATATAAAAATCTGTATTTGAATAACATGCTATAAGACAATAAAAAAAATGATGAATTTGAAATAAAAAATAAATTAAAACACTAATGTAGCTGGTAAAGACTTGGAACGGCAAAAAAATAATTTTGTGACTTTTAGAGAGAGGGTCGACATCTTGTGGTGCTAAACTTAAACAAGCTTGCCTCTTGGACCACTGACCTCTATACATAGGCCGTGGTAATTTTTGCCTGTTTGATTTCCGCCATGCGCCAACTCTAGCGGTTCAAAGCGGTGGTGAGAATTGGAACTAATATTGGAAAACAGTAAAATCAAACGGCATGTTTAAGTCTAAAGCAAACCTACCATTACCAAACGACGTATCGATCTATAGAGATTAGTGACTCGTGCTTACTCTAAGCACGTTAAAATCGTAACTTCATTCCCAAGCGACCTAAAAACAACTTCGCCAGTAACTTAAATGTATTATTAGAATCACGTGACCGTTCTTTCTGACTAGTTTTTTTTTTTATATCAGAAAAAAATGATGTCATATCAGTAGATTATTTCAATGTTTATTGTTGTTATCAAAAGTAAACATCGAAATTATAATAACTTAATCCTAGTTTCGATCAATTTCATATTATTAAATATTACTGGCAATATTTTTCAATTTACGGAATTATTTTCATTGACTACATTTGAAGACGATCACAAGAGAATATTGGATGTTTATTGCATTATTACCAGACTGCCGCCTATGTCGGGCTGAATAGATTTAAAACAATTTTTGATAACATGATTGTTATCAATTATTTTCTTATTTCTTTCATTAATTCCTAATTAAAACTTGATTATTCGATGTTATTACGCGTATTATATACGTATATGTATGTTTATGTACGCGTATTATATACTACAAAAGTATTTTTGAAGCGCCAGTAGCCTAATGGTTATGGGTATGGACTACCGACCTTTTTTTGGTAACGGGGGAGAAATCTTCAGAAGATACCCTACCTTCTGGGGTAAAGGCAGGGTTATGTGAGATTCGTACTCACTAAAACCCCTTCGATGGCCATCGTCACATGCGATTGAGGGGGCCCCGGGATCTCCAGATGAACGCACCGGGACCATGGACTACCGAGCTAACGGTCATGGGTTCGAATCCCGCCATTACCAGGAATGGTTATAAGAAATAGTAGTAAATTAATAAAAATCTACTAACATTTACAAAATAAAAATTGATTTGACTATTCTTATCTTTTTTTTTACAGAAAACAGATGGCTCTGGCCGATCCTACCTCACTTATGGGCAAACACCAACAGCCCAACTTTCTTATTCGAGTACTTAGACGACGCGATACCCTCATCACCACAACCTCATGCGCTGTCACCATTGTTCTCAGCGATGGCACAGACTACACCAACAGTACTCGACATACTGCTGCTTCGAGGATCACTGCGGGCAAACGCTGAAGCTGTTAACAAAGTAGTAACCGGGCGGCTGAACAACCAGTGGCGTCGTCACGCCAACATCATCTCAACAGACTTCTTCCTTGGCAACGATGTCATCGACCTATCGATAATACTTAGTTCAGAACGAGGCGCTCGATTATGACGAAGTGAAGCAGGTCTCCGGGTAAATAGGTCGATTTGAGGTCGCTCGTTAGCTCGCCAGCGCGCGTTCGTTCCGTTCACACCACAACATCGCAGCCGCACAGATTCATCTAGTTAAATAATGATCGGAAACATCCAATGCCTCACTGCCATACATTCCATTGATACGATAACGAGACATTCTCTAAGTTATACTGTTAGGTATTAACTAGTCAGGCGTTCTAGAACAGAAGTATCCCAATTTAAAAAAGAAATAACATAATCATGAAAATATTAAAAGAAACACTTCGTTGTTAATGTTCATGATAGTTAAATAACATTATTGAACGATAAATGTTGGGTTACTTTTTTATTTTATTTGAAGAAATTGTCAACCTGAAAGACGAAGAAATCCATTTATTACCACTTCCGCCCGAGAAGAATTGTACATATGTAAATTATACTGTATTATGTAAGAATCAATCGTCGATTGTTTGTCACCAAAGGTATAAATTAAAACAGTATTTAAAAATATCTTCTGTTTACTTATTCAAATAAGCTTACCACTAGTATTGATATTAATAAATATTACCTAAACAATAAAAATACTTGTACTTGTAACAAAAACGAGGTAGATTCACAGTGCACATGCACTAAACTTGTGGAGAGGGCTCGCGTCACGTGTGCGGCGCAAGCAGAGGAAGCAGCTCGGCGCGGCCCATGCGTGCGAGCTGACGCGCATCTAGGCCCATGGCGGCCGCAGCGCCGCGCACGTCCAGCCCGAAGCTCTGCAGCAGCGCCGCCAACGCCACCTCCTCGCCCGTGCGCGGATCTCGCAGACGCGGACACGACCCGTTGCACTGAGGCCACGAACACCGTTCTATAAGCCTTCGCGGCGCGCATCGCGCCCTCTCCCGGTTGCCTCTCTCGAAACGACGCTCCCAACACGAAATCGCTCGAGGCAACGGTACACCCGAGACGTTGATCGCCAGCCATTCAGGTCGCGCCAGAGCACCGTGAGCTATGCAGGCCGGTGCGAACGTCGATCTGACCGTCTTCAAGCTGGACCGCAAAGCCGCGCCCGTCTGATGCACGTCGTCCCACTGGGCGCGTGTTCTAGGCGCGCGAACGCCTTCCGCCGTCAGTTGTGCGGAATCGAAAAGATATTGAAACACAAATAGAGGCGTCCGTATGTGAGGGTACAGGCGATATCCAAAGTAACATAGCCACGGATTCTCAGAAAACGCGCGTATGCAGGAAGTCGGCGGAGAGCCCCGCCAGTACGTGTGGCCTAATCTCGCAACGGCGTCCGTTGAAAATGAACGTCGACCTTTTGCCGGTCGGTCGAGAAACCAACCCGAATCGGCAATGGCAGCAACTCGCACTCCGTGCGGCCTGAGCGCCCTTCTAATGGCATCCGCGTTCAGCATCACGCCAGCTCCACCAGCGCTAGATCCGACAAGCAGCAAGCGTCCAGCCAAACCGAGTCGAAGAAGATCAGTAAGGATCGAGCGGACTATGAGACGCCCGGCGAAACTGAAGCTGCCGTTGGATGCTGCTAGGCGAGTACCAGCCCACATGTCGCTGGAGCAGTAGGGCAACAAAACGTGGTTGGAGGCGTGCCACAGCGGGTTAGCGGTGCGGTCAGCGGAAAGCAAAGCGGGAGCCCGGCGAGCCCGTGGCCAACGCGCGGAGGACATGAGGCCGGGCCGGCGGCGCCAGCGCGCCTCGCACGATGCCGCATCCCAGCAATATCCGCCGCCCTCTAGGTACACGACCCAGTGCTGGCTGTTGCTGCCACGACGAAAATAAAACCTGAAACAGACAACATAGATCTAATTACTTAAAATGACATACGAAAACAGGTCACTTTGAATGTGGACTTTATTGATGGTTTTTCGAAATCGCATCAACTGTTTAACGTTGCTTAAAGAGTTAGATCGCAAAACTTTTTTTATCCTAATCTCGAGTACTTCCTGGGGCGCTTCATTTGCGGCCTTCGCTTATTCATAGATGTATTGTGATATAGTTACCCGGCCGGCGAGCCATCGTTGCAGGTGAGCGAGGAGTTGGCAAGCCGCACCAACCGCAGTCCCTCGCGTCGCGCACCACATTCGCTGCTGATGCACAATATAACCTGGACACCAGTACAGATAGTATGACTTTCCAGTATTTAAAAAAAAAGTTGTACAGGCAAGTACCTACTTATTATGTAAGGTTTATCATTCAACCGATTCACGCCGCTTCCTAGCCTTATCATCAGCGCTCCTCAACAGTAACCATTACATGTTTTTTTTAATTAAGCGGTATACTCAAAGTGTGTTTTTTTTCTGTTTATTTGACGAACACGTTCCTCGTGCGGTGTGCAGAGTGCACATTCCTCGAGCGATGTGACCAATGAATAATTCAATGTTGTGATCGCTTGTCTTTATTTACAATAAATGATTTAAACACATGTTTACAATACAACTAAGATGTACGTATTTACGTACTTCGTATGTAAACTGTTTTGTTTTTTTTTTAATTCCCCGATTATTTTATTGAACACTCGCCCATTACTTAAGTCCAAGAAACTGAGAATTCGCCAAAGTAGCGAAGTGACCACTGTCCATAAACATGCGCATTTATAGAATGCCGATCTTATCAACAGAGAGCGGTACGCATGTAATAAGGATATTTCTTCAATAGTCCCATATGTTCCCCCCCCTCCCAAATTCACTTTTCTATTCCACGGTTACAAAAAGACAACTCGCCTTTGAATACTAACACTTTATTACTATGTTTTGTTACTAACTACGTTTACTAATTGAGGTCGTACCGTACACAAACAGTTACATCTATATATAAAAATGAATTGGTGTTCGTTAGTCTCGCTAAAACTCGAGAACGGCTAAACGGATTTATTTTATCATAGTCTTGGAATGTTCGTGGAGGTCTAGAAAAGGTTTAAAAGGTGAGAAAAATTAGAAAATTTTCCGTGAGAGCCTTAAAAATAGCCCTTTTTCATTTCCCCTACAAGCGTTTTTTCTGAGGAGGAAATGATTTTTTGCCTTTAATGCGAAACAGAGTTCGCGGGGTCAGCTAGTATATGTATAATTTTCTTGACAAGATTTTTTTATAAAATCTCCGAATGTTTCTAAGATAGCGCTTGTTCGCTTCTAAAGAACATTTAAATGAATACTGAATTATATCCAATCAACAACAACCGCGAACTAACATTTCCTAATCCTATCGTTTACAATTATTATTTTAATACTAGCGAACTAATATTATACAAAGAAAGTAGTAAAGTATCGCTTAAATTTCTTCTCTAAAATGCTTATAAAAAGAACCAAATATTGACTTTAGAGTAAACCATCCATGTATTGAGAGGAACGGAGCGACAAAAACACGCGCAACAATATGAAAACAAACACAGAATCCAAACAATCAGGCAGTTCACTTTTACCACAGAATTAAATCACAGATATGCACTTAAATAGTTTAATCCAAAACTAAGTACTCTTCTCTCACCCTAAATATCGGCTAACACAAAAACAAAAGATATCACTACTAAATAAAAATAGTATGCGTACACATATGGTCCATGCGAGGCGAGCGATGCGCAGAAGCGCGGTCATCGCGGCGGCTGCGCCTGCGCGCCCCGGGATCTCGCACACCCCATGCCGCGTGACGTCACTGCGCGCACAGTAGCTACAGAATAAAGGCTGTATTTATAACCGGGACGGAGCCGCCGTACGACTCGCGGCGCGGCGTCCGACCGAATAAAGGTAAAGAGCGGCGGGCGGCGGGCGCTCGTTTGTGCGCCAGGAGCGGCTCCGGCGGCGAGATCAAAGGCGGCGCGGATCAAAGGCGCCGCCGCGCGATCGGCATCCGTCATTATTATTATGCAAGCATTACGGAGCGCGTGAGTCGGGCGCGAGGGCGCGAGGGCCACGCGAGCCAGCCCCGCTGTCGCTGCCGCCGTGCCCTAGGGAGCCGCGGACTTGGGCCTGCGCCCGCGCACTCCGGCCACGCGTTTTGCACCTCGTTTCACTTTAATAACTCCTTTTGGCAAACATCTGTGGGCCGCGGCGCCCCGCCCGCCGGCGCCTTTGATCTTCTCATTTATATCTACATGCTAATGAGTTCGGTACACTTGATACGATACTTACAGGTTTCCAAAAACGATCCTTTTGAAGTCAATTTTACTTTGATTAATTTTTACATAAAATATGAAACAAATTTACTATTTCTATGGATAAGTATGTATAGACATTGTTAATAAGAAATAACTTAGTCCACACCTACATTTTTTAGTATCTTTGCGATAAACATTGAAATAGGATCTCTCGAAATGCAATACAATTAATGATGCAATGTTATCAAGAGCTATGAACACACAAACATTAGAAGTGCCGTTCGTGTAACGTCATACAGTTAATACAAACAACACGTTTTCAATAACATAGTAGATTGCAATGTAAACATTTCTAATGTATCCTAATAGAGCATTTTGTATCCATGCACGACTGTTGAACGCCAAGGTTCAAGCTCTAAGAGACAAGCCACACAAACGTTGTGCCGATTAATTATACTTTTACCATAAAAAACACAGGTTAGTAAGTTATCACAACCCAGCATCATTAACCTGCCCCTTTTCACTACGATCGGTACAGTATTTACTACTATTGCATATGTTTCTATCAGCCGTCACGTCCGAAGTCTCTCCCTCCTCACGCATTTCTTTCACACAATCCATCGATATATTTGGTCTTCTTCTACCTTTGTAGCCATATTCAATCTCATCATTGTTTTGTTTTTATATTATAACGCTAGATATTTTATAGAAAATTAAATAGTCAATAGTTGTGACAATAAAAGACTGATTTAGGGGCATTAAGACGATTGCATTCTATCCTGTGGCACAGCTCGTTGTAGTCCGACGACGGTGCTCCGCGCGTATGGCATATCTCTAAGTTTCCCACATAATAATACTAATGTATCACGATTGACTCGAGAACTTGTTTCTCGCATAAACATTGCATTTTAATAACATTAGTTATCGATATAATAATAAATTTAATATTGTTACAAATGTGGAAATCTCAAACAGCCTACGAGAAATAAACATTTTAATTGTATTGATAACATTTTGAACATAATATGTTTATAGCAAAGAGATTCAAATAAAATTATCTTACGTTGATTATCTTGCTGAACGTCGGTGGCTCAGGTGTTAAGCTTTTAACGTATAATCTCCAAGTCCTGGGTTCGTCACCATGTACCAATGTGTTTTTGAACGAATTTCATACGTACGTTTATCCGACGTCTTTACGGTAAAGAAAATCACCGTGACGCCTACACATATCTGTAAAGTAATTTATATATATGTGTGAAGTCAACCCACACTGGGCCCGCGTGGTTGACTATGGCCTAGTCCTCCAATGTAGTGAGCTGATGATTTATTCATTGTGTTTAGTTTGTAGTAACCCTTTGGGTCCTTGAAGAAGCGAGCGTGCCTCTCTCTCAAAAGCCAGCAACGCATCTGTAGTTCTTAGAGTATTGCAGATGTCCATGGGCATCGACGGCCCTTTTGATCGCACCGCTCGTTTTCCCCCTTCTCTTATAAAAAAAACCGCCACAGCTGGAAGGCTGTACGCAATTCCCATTCGTAATAATGATTTCTTCAGTGTATTACGACATGCGACTTACTATCAAAGTTTCTTTCTCTCATAAATATTATATGTGATGCAGAAGACAATTTACGTTGTTGCGGAGTGTCGTGCTGTGCACTGAGTTAAGTAGAATATAATTGACGCGCGGCACGGACCCTCAAAGCCTGTACCTGCCTGTAAAAATGCCATCCAAAGGCCGGCACAATGAGCCCTTTGCCAGTCGGTACCCACCTTTATGATGCCGCCTCTGATATATGATACGAGGCGGGCTCATTAAATTTGTTTTATTGACTACCGGCACAGCATCTAGCCGGCCGGACGATAAATCAGGACGTCTGAAAGACGCGACGCCGATGCCGCTACAAGCAGAGCGGAAGAATTAGCCATTAAAATCATTCAAAATCTTCACGGCTTATTATTCAATCCCATTATGATTTAGTTGGACGGCGTTTTAAAAGCGATTTAATACAAGAGACCATTATACAGTTCGTTTTACTTTACAACAAAAAGACTTCTGTGCGTGAGCGGGTAATCGTTTATCATAAAATCGTTAGGACAGTTAACGGTTGTATACGGTTTATTTTTAAAATATCAAGATCTCGCCAACAATATTCTTCTCTTTTACAACCAATTCATTGTTTTTTTATTACAAATTATTTATTAACGGGCTTGACAAACGAAAATTATTGTAAATTCGATAAAAAAATTTGTTATATCTAAATTTTTTTATTTTTTCTTATTTTATTAACCAAGATAAATATGTAAAATAATGTAATGTACGTAAGAAACGGGATTGTTACAACGATTAGCCTATTTTAGCTCCTAATAAAACGGGACAGCAGCCGACTTCAAGTGCGCAAAAAAATGTGGACGCAGTGAGTGTGTATTGTCGAGACTAAGGGCATCTTATCGTGCAGTGAGAACTGAGTAACATTTTTCATATTACCGCAGAAACTTCAGTCAACCCTTGACTATGGCGCATGCAATTGCGCCGAAATATCGGGAGCTAAAAGAGGCTAATCGTGTTAAGAATTCCGTTTCATACGAACATTATATTAGTGAAAACCACGAAAGTTTAAAGTTATATATGTAAAGTAATATTCAATAAGTCACTATAACATTCGCTTCAAATCAGGTCAAGATTATTTTTTTTTTTTCAAAAGCTCTCCAAGTGCTACCGGAATTCGTGCCGATACGCGGACAAAAAATACAGCACGTCAATAGTCGTGTACACTCGAATGCACAATTTTATTAAATAGGTACATTTTTTTCTGTAAAATTCAAGCCCGATTAATCATCATTTAAAAGTAGGTACCTGCTTATTGTTTTATTAACGTACAACATCATGAAACAAATTATAACACAAGCTTTAAGCTTAGTTTATACTGTACAAATGTGATTCAACTATTTCAGTAAACTTAATGTTAAAAGTGACATAAAAAAAAAAAAAGATTGCTGGATTGTTGAAGATTTTGTTAAAGCTCCTCTGCAAAAAAGAAACACGAGAGTAAGATGAAAAAAGTGAAATTATTATGAATGGGAAAGCATCTTGTGGTTGTAGTACGGAGTGTGCGAGTGGCCGGAGCGAGCTCCCCGCCCCCCGCCTCCGCCCCCCGGGCCCGCAGCCTCCGAATCATAATAAATCCGAACCGATAAGTAGTCGGGCGGATTGTCGGCGCGGCGCGATCAAAGCGGAGGGAGGACATCAAAGGGGCCGCCGGCGCAGCAGCGCCGTTTCCACCACCGGCCGTCACGTGTGATCGGCCCTTTGTGCGGTGACGTTTTAATTAATTGCTTTTTAATTTTGAATGACATAATGTATGACAGCGCGTGACGAAGGTGTGCCCATTGTGAGTACAAGTCCCAAGTTTATTTGTCGATTTCAACAATTTGAACCTTTTTTACAACTGCAAAATATAGTTGAAAATATATTTTCCGATTTACTTATGATCAGCTTACTATGTTCCCACTCACAGGCTCGTGACTAGCCCATAGTCAACCACGTTGAACCAGTACGTGTCGACTTCACACATATCTTGGAATTTCTTCGCGGATATGTGCATAACAATATTTTTCTTCGCCGCAAGTAGATCGAAATGAATCAACAAATGCCATTACAATAAAACATTGTATTATAGGATGTTCAAAGACGACGTGTACATCGGGAGTCAACTCACGCTATATATAGGTCGTAGGTACGCAAAATTAAACTATGTTTGGACCATCGTTGAGTTGATTTATATGCAGGATGGGTTGCGCAAGTCAATGGACAGATTACAAAGTTCTATAGAATTTGGGACATTTGCCAAGTTTATTGGCATCAAAGGGCTTAAATAGTAAAGGGCGTCTGGTTTTCACGCGGATATGAGCTTTAGAAACTCAAAAGACTGGAATCGAGAAAAGTCCGATGTGTTTTCAGAACAAAAACAAAAAATCTGTTCATTGGATTAAATTCCATTAAAAATGATGTAGATTTTTGATGAAAATCGCTTTAAATAAAACAAAACAAATTCTGAAAACAGAGCTTGTTGTTTTATTCTTTAATTTAAAACTAATTTCTGCGTACAATAGATATGAATGTAATAAAGCCGATTAAGGCGCCCTCTGTCTGGATTTTTACATTCTTAATTAATCTATGACCATACTTGTTTGTTTCATTTAACTGAACAACATTATCGTGAGAGTTTTTTTCATCCAATTTCTTTCAACGATTCCGCAAGCCTCGGTAGTCATTTATTTTTAGATTTTATCTCACGTAATTTATGAGTTAACTCTGATTTATTGCCGTCAAATGTATTCAATAGATGTAACTTGACGATAGTAAATACATTGACAAGAATATATTGGTTTTATATTTATATTCTTATCTTTAAGTTCTTAAATTGTACAAAGATATATTGAATGCCAATAGCCGAATAATGAAGGGTACCAACTACCAATCTACCGGGCCTGGATACAAATCTCATTGGACTATTATCGTGAACCATATTCTATTACAAACTTTTTCAATCTCATTCGAATAGTTACAATAATCTTAGTAAATTAACAGAAATCTATTAATATTGTACTAAAAATAACGAACCAAAACTATTAGGTACTTAACAGTCGTTATTTTGTGTACATGTATTATTTATGGCCATATATAAATCTTTACTTCAAGATATCATAAAATCATGTAATGACAAGGACTAGTCGTCTTACGTTTTCTGGGGTGATACGGGATGGTACTCTTCCGCAAACGATATCATCATCATCATCATCAGCTCACTATACGTCCCCACCGAGGGGCTCGGAGCCTACCCTATTATTAGGGGTGACT
>JAODUI010000003.1:2942693-2971058 GCA_027563995.1 Papilio gigon
TTGACTTCACACATATCTTTGAATTTCTTCGCCGATATGTGCAGGTTGCATCACGATGTTTTCCTTCACCGTAAGCGATATAATACAGTGCTTCTAAGAATTTCTTATAGGTTATATTTAGTTTATACGCAAAAAGTATTCGATAATACTGAAGAAAAAAACATCCTGTACATCAAATTATTTACATTACTAATGGCAATTACACGTAACGATAAGATAAGACCCACCAAATATCTTCCTTTCACTTACCTTTTACATCGTTACATTATACAACGGATGTTCTAAACTCTAGTAATTATTACGGAATAATAATGTTCGTTCGCTGCGCCATCTAGTGGCGCCTCGTGTAATTAATTTGCCGTAAACAACTGTGAGTACCGTCGACGTACACTACCAGCTTTAACGCTCCACCGCATTCTGGATACACTACTAATTAAGTGACCGTAAATTATGATTTATTACGGATATTCCAATATTTCAAATGTGCTAATTATAATAACACCCCACTTAACACAGAGAAAATATTGTAGTGATTTTGATATATTTCAATTGATTTAACATCCACACTTTCTGCGGCTGTAATCTAGAAGTAATCCTCTGCCGACTTGTGTGTAGTCATAAGTAGATAACTAATTGAATACTTCATCATCGTCAGTCTACGTCTGCCCACTGCTGGCCGTAGGTTTTCCCAATGCCATTCCCATTCACATTCCCACCTTGTCTTGAATACTTCTTGTATCATTAAATAAATAACAAAGACATAAAACTGATGGAAGTTATGTCTATATTGGTTGAAGTTAAATTCGTTTTCGTCCTACATAATTCGAATGTGTGGCAACCTCACAACTTGTAAACATAATATATGCGAACTGTTTACATATGTAAAGGTGTACATGCCAACATATTAAATACAAGAGATTATTTTGATTTAAAGCGTTCAAACTTGTGAACAATTTCGTACCCCTTAAAAATATGTACACTCGATGCCCGCCTTAATAAAAAATAGTTGACCCTTTAATGCAATGAATGCGTAACGGCGTATTTTCACTATCGCAATACTTCATATAATAATAACAAATTTTCTTTGAAAGAAATAATAGCAGATTTAAATATCTTTGGTTATATGCAATGATTATTTGGATTGTAATTTAATGGCCATGTTCAATTCTTACTAATATATGCTAAAGTTTTCATAGATGTTTGTTAGCAGCTAACTGCAAAATAGCCGAACTGATATGAATGAATTTTGACACAACATTGATTACTGTTCGACATACCACATAGACTGTTTTTTTTTTTAAAAAACCGTAGTATCTTTATAAGTAACCTTGAAAATAATACTATGTTATTTATTAATTAACTTGTAATCATGAATAATGAATGACCGACATATATTGCAATGAATAATCTATTTTAAATAAGTATAAAATATTCACTTCTTCGTTGTAAGTGCTCGATTGTCTACAGCTCTAAAGCTAGTGCGTATTATCCCTGAAGATGGGATATGAGCTTGCTCCAGCCAGACCAACGCTTCGAAGAATCCTAGCAATTCATCATCATCATAAACTTGCCCTTTTCACTTCGGCACAGTATGTTCTACTCTTCCATACATTTCTATCAGCCATCATATCTCAACTCACACTTCCTACGCATATCCTCTTTCAAGCAATCCATCCACGCCTACTTCAATCTTCCTCTACATTTATAGCAATCCTTTACCAGTGATATCGACGATCCGAGATTTTAAAAATGTAAATATTCAACAATTAACCTGCAGAAGGAGTAACAAAAAAACTATTAAATGCACTTATCTGTTTATTAATAGTAATAAATAAACAATACACATTTAGATCATTTGCAATAAAATTTATTCTTTTATAAATAACCGCGTGACTCCAAGGACGTAAACACTTGAAAAAACATTGTTAAATATCGGACCATATGTCAGAAGATTATAAAAAGAAAAAAAATAAAAAGCTAAGACAAAAGTAACACATCATTCTGCCACTGATTTTTTTGATATATGTACTTTTTGGAAATACAAAATAAAAAAGTTTTATAAGGCACTTCTTTTCTATCACAGAACATAACCTATAAGATATCTACAACTATGATAGTTTTTATTTTAAATAAAAAAACAGCAAGTTCTTACATCTTATTTTTTAAATGAATATACAGTAAAAACCGCACCATACATGCAATTAAAGTGGACAAAACTAAGTCCCGAATGAATGCAAATCTTATAAACATCGTTTATATTGACCATCGGTTATTACGACGGCATACAGACGTTGCCCAAGATGTAATTAGAAAAGTTTTTAGACAGTATTTTTATAATAATATAACCTCGCAATACCCACCTACAACACATATTGATGCCAAAAATCGTTTTAAAATATTGCCATATCCAAAAATTATATTTAAATTTTAAACTGATTATAGAGAAGGTTTTTACTTTGGTATTATTTACTAAAGAAAGAAAATTAAGTAATAAATTTTGTAATTACATCGAATAAAACTATAATTGTATTGATCATTTGCTTTATTTTCTTTTATCATAAATATATTTTCTATATATCGAAATGGCAAGTAATCAAAGTTCATTGTAGAATGAAACGTGGGCACATTTCAACTCGATTCATAAAAATACGAACACGAAATTTGTAGGAAATTAGTTTTTTTTAAACATATGGTTTTCGCCTTTCAACACATAGATGAACTTTCTCTTAACATACATCAGTCTACTATATTTTTCTAAAAAAAAAATCATCCAAAATCTTGTACAAATATATCGTCACCTCGCTCTATTTAAAGGGAATGAGTGAGACAGCATGATCTGCGTGGGGACAATTAAAATCGATTATCTTTAGTTGTCTCGATGTTAACATCAAAGCAGAAGCTTTTATTAATATGATGTTCATTCCATTTCACGTTATTCCAGTCCAGTAACTAAATGATAGCAGCGCTGGAATACAATTGAATCCATTCCATTTAAAATGTTCTCTGAACATTTTTAAGTTAACGTTAATTTTTTTACAGTTGGATTGCAATGCCGATTTCGATACTGGATTACTGGATTGGAATATCGTAAACGTGACTTTACTTTTTTATGTTAAAACATTACTTCAATAGATTTATAATCTATAAAGGGAGTGTTTAATCCAAGTTTGACTAATCAAGAGTTGATTTTCGAAATGTCATTTTGTATTGTAAATGACAACACTGAAAGAATATACTGACAAAAAGTCTCCAAATGCTTTCCTCGCCTCACTTATGTGCTCCTTATCTATGGCTACTATATTAGTTTTTTTTTAAATACATACATAGTATTTACAGACACATTTGTATGTGTAAAATAATGTAGGAGACACATTTTAGCACCTGGTAAGGAAACATGCGTAATCCATACAAATCATAGACAATTTTATCCGAGCGAGAAGAACTGCTTGCTCGGCATCTTTTGTCTCTGCTTCTTTAGGAACTCTCTGGCTTGTTTATCTCCTTGTCTGGATTCCAAGGCTTTGATTGCATCGCCATCTAAAAAGAATAATATTTTAGACAGTTTATAACGTGTCAAGGCCGAGAAATGTGTGGATGTCATTCAATTTGTATTCTTGCATAGAATAAGGAACATATCTATGCAGGTTTTTTAAAGAACTATTTACCGATGTTGTCCGGCCTAGTGAGCGGCAGGTGTTGCTGCGGCAGCGAGCTGATGGGCGCGGGCGTGTCGGGCACCTCGCCGAAGTGCAGGTAGGCCTCGCCGACGAAGGCGTTGCTCACGCTGAACATGTCCTTGTCTTTGATCACCAGGTGCAGCAGCCCGTCGGCCGTGCGCCGCTGCTCTGACGTCAACGGACTGATGGAACACAACAGCAAATCAATTAAATATTGTCGGTTTCCAAGGACACTTCTAAGCGTGAAGTAAATACCGATGTGTAAATAAACTGATGATTATTTGGATAGAAAAGGATACTTAATAAATAAGTAAACAATGTCCATTATGTAAAAAGATAATTAATTAGGAAGTAATTCAAAGATATATGTAGTCAATCCGCACCGGGGCAGCGTTCACTTTGACCTAGGAACCCCTAACAGAGTAGGCTCAGAGCCCCTCAGTGGGGGCGTATGTTGATCTCATGATGATTTTAGATTGTAACATTTCTTATCAAGGTTTCGAATTGAAACAATAATGGTTATTAAATATCAAAATACTTTACCACCGTTATCTTAATTTTGTTAATTCATCTATGATTTTAATATTGACGTAAAATACATAGAAAATTAGGGTAGGTCACCCGCAAGTTGTACTGACGATCTGGTCGAGTGTGTGTGGATGAGGGCGGCCGAGGACCGTGATGGTGCTCTATGGAGGCGTGTGCGACGTGTGGATGACATGAGGCTGTTGTGATGATGTAGAAACTTACATGAAAAACATTTCATCGTACAGAGGAAATAGATTTTTGCTGTGAGTCTGTGTTTTAGGTTTGGTCACGTTAGCGAACGTGTCGTCTGGTAGTAAAGTGGCGCGCACGTAGGAATCGCATAGACCTGAAAATTAAAAGAAAATTATAATTGATGTAAAATTAAGTGTAAACACTACTCTTTGCATAGACCGGAAATAGGGGGCAATTAAATAACGGAATTTCAGTTATGTTTTAAAATTTTACTAACTGCTTTTTGATAATCATTTTATAGTGATTTCTTGCTAATACCAATCATTTCTGTTACTTAAATGAAAAAGTCATTTTTTATATATAAAATGATATAAGGGGGCCTGGCTAAATAGACAGGGAAACACTGCTATAGACCATGTTTAGGCAACTAAATATGTAGATTAAAAAAAATTACCATTGGAGTCAGTCGGCATTAGATTTCTGGCGTTCATAATTTCAATTTTCATATTATCTTCAATGAATTGCGCGCGCACTGTGAGTATGCCCATTTTGGGTTCAGTGATAGCCTGCTGCTCCTGCCACCGCTCTAAGTGGTACTGATGGATGAGTTCTCGCGTCTCCATGCCGTGGATCTTCAATAAATATTCAACTCGCTTCAATGTCTCCGATGTGTACACTTCTTTATTATCTTGTCGGAACGAACGCACCATGATCTTCAGGCATTCGTGTAAGTTCGAAAAGAAAGATGGCGGCCGACGTTTCTGTAAGACATTTAATTATACCAATTAATAATATTCAACTGTTACGTCTGATTTTAATTGTGTTTAAATTGTATTAGATTTATTAAGATATAATTTTTTTTTTTATATTGGACTTATGTAAAGTTTGATTTTCAATCGAATTTAACGGAAATTAATTAACAATTATTAAACTATATTTCTTTTAATAAATATGTATTTGGATACGACCATAGATTTTCCTGTTTTTTTTAAAGGATAGATTACAAATCAATATTTAACATAAATTATAAAATAATCTTTACAATACGATGAAGTTTGTATGAATTTCGTGCAAAAATTATCAATCATATTATTAGCTTATGACTCAAATATTTTCATGCTTCTAAAATTCATAGAAATTCAAATGTAATTTTACCATACTAAGCATTTCATTTATTCAAAATCAAAATGCCACACATCTATATGTACTATATATAGAAAGCAGACATATCAACATATAGGAAGCAAACAACTTCTCACAAGGCACGGGGCTATGTAACACAACATGACTCATACATAACATATATGTAAAGTAATTAAGACCCTGCGGCAGCCAGGTATGCTATATGACGGAATAATATTTTTTTATCTATATTTATAATTATTTATTGAGCTGACCCCGCGAACTCTGTTTCGCCTTAAAGATAATAAATAAACAGATTTTTGAATTAATTAGGAAATACAAAAAAAAAACATTACCCCCTCGGAAAAAAACGTTTGTATGGAAAATGGAAAAGGGCTATTTTTAAGGTTTTCACGGGAGTTTTCCAATTTTTCTCACCTTTTAAACTCATAAATCCGTACAGCCGTTGTCAAGTTTTAGCGAGACTAACGAACAGCAATTCATTTTTATATATATAGATTTTTCTATTATAGTTTCGGAAACTTTTTATTCAAATATTTTTTTGACGCATTGCATGTCGCGTTTATATTATCTGTACTAAGGTACTATTTTTCCATTGAATGCGGACAGAGACGCGGGCGACAACTAGTATTGTTATAAAACATACTTTTGTTTATTTTCTGTTTGGTCATCAATACTAGAAAGGAAACGCATATTAACACCCAAAAGTACCAAAAAAATGTTTTATTTTTTTTAATCACAACCAACGTATTTATGAGCGTAAAACAATTTCTAATAGATCTAAACATCTAGTCTATCTAGATCTAGACGGCTGCCGCGGGTGGATAACATATAACACAACATGGCATGACATGAGAACGTGTACAGTGTGCTAGTACAAATGATTACCGCATTCAAATGGGCGGCCGTTGACTTGGTCAAGCGTCTCGGGTCGATATATCGAGTTATTGCCCTTCGGTGCTATTAAACAATAAAAGCATTATTATTATATAATAAAACAATTGTGCTTCCAGCGTGCGTTTTATTATATTATTATTATTACCCGATATAATACAACGTACGGTGTTACTTTGTTCCTGTCAAAATATCTGCGCTTTATAAAACGGACGCGCGTACCAATGTCTAATTTCTGTTTCTACAAAATTTAAAAATTAAAAATGTTAGTTTCAAAGCTAAACCGTAGATCCAGTGAAGACTTCAATGACATATCATTTATATGTTTTCATATACACTACATACAATATGTTGATAGATATGATTTGATGTGAATTATCTACATTCGATATTTTTGATGACATTACTAATTAAAAACTGTCACATAGATGGCGCCACTGTCGAATATTATCTTATTCCTATTCACGATTAGAAGCAACAAAAAATAATATACAGGTATATGTTCATACACTTCACCGGATCTATTTAAAGTTATAATTCAATTAGCAAAAAAAAAAATAATTTAATGATAGATTATGAAATGAAATAAATTAGTATTTTAATTAAAGAAAAATTAAAAGTTTAAATTAAAAAAACTAACCTCCAAATTGGCCTGTACTAGTTCATACAAGACTTCGCCCAGTTGTTCCCACACGATGTCCAACGTTTTGGAGAAGTTCTCATTGTTCAAGTGCTGGTAGAGGGTGTCAAGGTTGGCCTCCAAGTACCGCAGGACCCTGTCCATGCTGGAACAATTCTGGTGCAGCAGTTCCGCTCCTTCTATCAGGAAACGTGTAATAGATGGCATCATCTGGAATTAATTAAAGAACTGTTTTAACCAATTGTAACTGGTTTGAAATAGCTGCTTGCAGATAATTTATGCTAGTTTCAACCCGTTAACTGTACACGTTTCGGATTGAATGTAATGTCTTATTGCATATTTAATTTCCATTCTACAACTAAATATTTTATAATGAATAAACAAAGTTACCTTTTTCACCATAACTTCTAATAGTTCCACAATTTTGTTTTTAACTGTATCAATTGCGTTTTCTATAACATTCTGAAGTGTCTCCTTGCATCTGGAAATATGCATTATTTTAGGTTATCAACTAGAAAAATATTCTTGTACTACCTACTACCTTTCCAAGAAAAACCAAATATTTAAAAAGAACGTAATTAATGAATGAAATAGGTCGCTATAATTACTTCATTCGTTTATCAAATATTCAATCCTTCATAGGCTAACCAACAAAAAATCTTATAATATTTTATACCTTTGTGCTTCTAAGGGCGATCTAGCTTCGCACATGCTGTTAATGATATCGTCCATGCCGAGCTCCTGCACGAAGGGGCGCAGGCTCTGCCGCACGTAGTCGATGTTGTTGATGGCGAGGCACCACTGCGTGGTCACCTCGAAGCGCTCCTCCAGCACCGTGCTCACCCGACCCTCGTTGTCGACGCGCCCGCACATCTTGTCCGAGTAGAATACGCAGCAACGACAAATATCCTAGAACAAATGTCACAATGTAAACCTACTGTTATGTGTATTACTAATGAATATTTTGATTAAGAATTGAGAGGAAACGAGTAATAAAATAATTTAAGTATTAATAACCTAATGGTTAAGATTACGAAGTATCGATCTAGCGGTCGTTGGTTCGAATACCACCAATCGATTATTGTGAATCTTTGAAAGCTTTTTCAAGCTTACATGAAAAGCAAACAAAACATGATGATTAACAAAAATCTATGAATATTTTAACCAAAAAAACAAAACAAAATCTTTACATAGAATGTGTGTAGACTATGTGTAGTGTTATATGTTATAATCTTAACTAGAATTATTACAAAAAAATGTTAGTAAATCTACAAAACTGTATAAATACTTAATAATACATAAAAAGATTAAGATATCTATTTTAATGAAATAATCCTTAGTTTTAATGATTTCAATGTAATATTGCCGCCATTTTGTGGAGGCCATCTTGGATTTAATTAAGCAATCATTAATTTTAAATCAATAAGTGTAAACTCACATCAATAATCTTGGCAACGAAAGTGTAACATCCTTCAACGTCCGGCCAAGCGAGTTGCTGCCAGAAGATCTTGATTTGGTAGAAGATAGCCAACGTGTCCACGCCGGAACTGCTGTACTTGACGTTCGTATCGACCGGGATTAGGTTATCTATTTCTACCGCTTTTTCTATACGTGAAAGCGCTTTAAATGCAGCTATATCCAACCACTGCGCCACTCCCCCGTAGAACCAGGAATGGAACTTTGATACTGAATACGAACTCCAGTCGGTTTCGTTTAAACCTTGGCCCAGACTAAAAAATAAGGTTTATTAAGTTATTTGTTAGTAACAACTTTCTAGTTACAGTTTTCTAGTGAATTTTGACTAGTGAGTCGAGGGCAGAGCGAAATAGAGGAGACTGGGTCGGAAAGGTGACTCCACTACACATCGGATGCAGACTAGGCAGAAATTATGCATTATTTATAATGAAATTTCAAATAAATTTGGTTTTTGTTTCAAATTTCAAGTTCATATCAAGAAATCTAAAGGATTTTGATTCGAAAGCATATGAAAAAGGATTACATTTGGTATAGCAACATTATTGTTATGTTGGAAAAAGTTTCACAATCAATTTATATAGAAATGATTATATTTTGTTTATAAAATTTAAAACTTAATTTGAAACAAGCTATGTATTGTTTTGGACCGACTACGTGGTGATCTTTGAAAGGCCCACCAGTGGGCTGATATGACGATGATGATGATGGTGATATATTGTTTGTACTTACGCCAAGAACCTCTGTAACGTTAGATAAAGTTCAAACAGCGTTGTTCCCATTGTCAACGGCTCGTTACTGACTTGGGGTCCTCCGAGCGGGGAGTCCCCGTTCAGTCCTCCGGCCAGATGTACGCTGTTCGTAGACCCCTCGTTGTACTGCAGCCGTTTAAGGCTTTTACACACTTGTATCACTTCAGGCTCCACTAACGATGCTATTTTGTTCTCGTATACACCGTATAAGATTTTCGAATAAGGAAAACTCATTACTCTGAAATAAAAAAAGGAAAATATTAGTTTTTTTGATTGACAACATATACTATAAAAAAAGTTTGAATATCAGATATACTTTGACCAAATGACTAACTAATTTTAAAAGTTCAAACCTAGTGGTTTACACATATATGAAACTTATATGACCAATAATAGGCTTATTTTTTTGTGTAAATTATGTTGCTTGTTATACGTAAAGATTTTAAGTTAATTAGATTTTTTGTTAATTCACTAACATCTCTTGTACGTTTGAAAAAGCTCGTATTAGGACATGGTTCGCGACAGGAGTCGAATGGTGGCATTCATCTGATATTTTTTCTACTTACTCTACAAAGACTCGATCGAAATATTCGACGGCGCGCTGAAGATCGGACCGCACCAACTGTATGACCCTGATCAGATGCTGCAGCCTGGAGTCCTCGGTCCGGTCCTTGCATTCATTATTGTCTAATATATGGACGAACCAGTCGGACGCTCCTTGGACAGCCGCCTGGTGCAGGACTTCGTGTATTGACAGCTTGGTACCATCATCCGCATCCCTCAACCAGCCGTACAAACTAACAGGGAACAGGTCTAGCGATTCCGGCACATCCAGGACTGAAAGACGGTAGAGGACCTTCAGAACCTCTCTTAGGGTCTTCATCACAGTCTTATCACCGGCAGTCTTCTTTCTCAATTTCCTAATGTGGCTGTAACAAGTTGGGAGGAACTTCTTGGCGCCATCCCAGAATAGCTTTACGTCCTCTTCATTGACTAGTCCTGTAAATGTAAATGATATGTAGTATATAGTATTACATATTGATGTTGAAGTTCAGTTCTTATTGAAGAATTCATCATCTTTTCATTAGCTTCTCACTACGGAGAATCGGCACAGTATGTACTACTCTTGCATACATCTCTGTCAGCCGTCGTATCTGAACTCACGCACTTTTTACGCATATCCTCTTTCACACAACCCATCCTCACGTTCTTCGGTCTTCCTCTAACTTTACAGCCATCCACAATCAATCTCATCACCTTTTGTCTATATGAATAAGAAGTGTTATTAATAATATTGCTAAGGTCTATATAGATGTTACTGTATCTTTAGAACTATCAGCTAAAGAACTATTTGAAGAAGGTTACACAATGGGTAGTATTATCATTCGTTTAAATCTTACCAGCCTGCAGTGGTTTCGTGACCTTTTCTAACAGTTGGTTGAAGAGTGCGAAGCTAAGGGGATGGTTGGTGGTGACGGCGCAGTAGACCGCCCACTGCGCCAGCCAGTTATCGATCTGGCTGAGCCCACTCTGCGCCGCGTGCTGCGTGAGCACAGCCTCGGCGGGTGCGCTGAAGTTACCGCACCACCAGTAGGGTGCCACCTAGAATTTTTATTATAAACACATCAGAAAACTAACGTATGTTTTAAAACTGATAAAATGTTTCGATAAACAGGCGAATGGAAATCCTCTGGTCTTTTAATAAAGAGCTTTTTCCATGTCTATTCTTTTATATGCCCTGCAAAAACATGGTCTAAAAGACTCCAATTGTCTTATTTATACTCATATCTATACATTTTAGTTGCTTACATCAACTGACCTGGTGGTAACTAGGAACCTACCTTAGACGTCTCCAGCTCATGCAGCAGCAGTATCCTGAGTAGGTGACGGTGCTCCTGCGCTGCCACCTGCGAGTTCTTCTCCGCGGAGAAGTTAAGCCGCAGCTTCACCACGCCCTGCCGGCGCAGCTTGCTCTTCTTACTCAGGTTGAACCACATCGTCATACCGCCCGCCGGGATCGACTTTGGATAAATAACGAAGTACTTAACATTAAGATACCTAATTAGTTGTTAATGTTGAACATAAGGTAGGTATTTGTAGGTGTATTTTATATATAGAAATTAAAAAACATACTAAAACTGGTAGGGAAAGTACAAAAGAATTAAAAAAAGTCTAATCATTGGTAATTCACCTTCAGTGGAATGTTCGATGTCCCAATGAGTTCATTATCATGTTTCCCGGTGGAGGCAGTGATGGCGATCTCCTTCATCAGCTTACGCAGACCTTTCACACCCTTGACTTCAAATATTTTTGTCATTTTTTCTTTCACCGTCTCTGCTGGATCAAAGTCCCTGTAATAATAATTACGCTGTCAAGACAGTTCCTGATATCAATGTATAAATATATTTTTATGCCAAGCGTAAATACAGATCGGACTGAACAGCTTTTGTTTTTTTAATCGAACCAAACTAGCAAATAAACAGGGAATCAATACAGAGATTAATTGTAACTTACCATACTTCTAAAATCAATGAATCTTCGTGTAGATTTGACGGCATTGGTCTAAAATAAAAAAAAACCGTTTAAACTAAATAAATTTAAAAAGGTATGAAGTCTAAGACTTTGTTATCCCACGTGTTTCGTCAATGGAAACACATGTTTAATTACACAAGCGGAACCAATCGCTGAGCTAAAACAAAACAGTAAATATAGTCAAGGCCCGCTTCGACATTTGTTAGTAGAATCGTAAATATTTAGTTCTAGTTACAAATGTACTGATAATCAATCAGTTTGTTGAGAATCTTGTTACTATTTGATATCATAAACAGCAATTTGAAAAATTGACTTGTAGTTTCAAAACATTGAACAGTTAACGACTTAAAGCGGCGAGGCGATGTGGAAGACGGAGAACTGCATGCATAGAAGGCATTGGGGAAGGAAGTCCAGCAGTGGGCAGACAAAGTCTAATAACGATGATGATGAACAGAAATGTGTTTTTAAAATTCGCTACATATCTTTAGTTTTAACTGACAGATTTACGTACCAGTATAAAATACTTACAATGAAAAATGTTCCTCCCACGACGGATTGAGGGTGCCAGATTTAACGGAAGTGTTGTACCTATGCGAGGAGTTGGACATTAAATATATCGTCACGAAGGGGTCGCTGAGTCCGTTGGGATCTTTGGGCACCAGATCTTTAGCCTCAACGACTTCGACATTCAGCATCAATTCGGGCGGTTCTTTAGCCTCTGCTTTAGTCAGTAGCTCTGTGTGTTTATCATTGGCGATTTTGAAAGCCTCTTGGACGTAAGACAGCATTGTCTGCTGTCCGACCTCGCAGCCCATGTCGCAGCCGCCCACATTGTGTAAGATTTCATACAGAACTTCCAAGTATAATTCATCCACCTGCAAGTACATACAATATTACACAGTAACTCTACACAATACTTTTTCGTTTCTCTAAGCTTATTTTTAACCGGCCTATAAAGAAAGAAGGTTCTCAAATCACCTGTATGTTTTTTTTTAACTGTACATTCATATGTAGAAAATCCCACATCTACATTATATACAATCTCTAGGACAACTGAATAATTCTATATAGAATATGGAAACTAAATACAAATTTAAACTAATATCATAGATTAATAATCTATAGATACGTAATTGATAAATAAGGTGAAGCGTAAAAGGCTATTGAAGGCTTTTCTTATGAGTAAATAACTAATGTTGTCATTATAAAATGACATTTCAGAAATAGATTCAAGATTAGACAACAAACACTCCATCTATAGATTATAAATGGTATCGTATCTAAAATTCAATGTAAATATATCCCTTGGTTCCCTGCGATCATTATTTAGTAGTCGGTTTGTGTTAACATTGAAATTTTCAAAGTTTACATGGAAATAGTAAAACATCGATGTTTACGGATAACACCACGCTCGGATGTGATGCTTGCTCACGCGAAATGGTACTTAGTAACTACAATTTATAAATAACCTTTAGTTCAAATAACGGTAGTCTGATCGATGTGTGTGACTAATAATGAAAAAATTAATATGCCATATAAAACAATAAAAATAAACCGAATAAAATGTCAAAATACATCTGTTCTTACTAATAACTTATTAAAATTATTGTATCAATAAATCAAACGTATATTTAGTCAATAAATAAGTATGAAATATTTACAAAATCATGATATTCTCTTAACACTAGTATTGAATAGTAGTTATATACAAAAAAAACTAAACCATCTAAAAAAAAAAGTATACTATCTTGTCCGTGTGAGAACTAAGTCAATTATTCATTAGTCGAGCTCTTTACGACAATAAAAGTTCAATGTATTCATAAATCTAAACTTACAGAAGATTCATAATAATATAACAATTTCATTGACCGCAAAAAAACACTTAAAAATGTAAATATACCACCAAAACAACGTACTAACTCGTGACCAGGCACGCGACGAATGAATAAAATGCATTCACAAGGGTTGTTTTCATTACCCTGCTACCAGAGAAAACCCAACCATATTAAAGAGACAACTCCTACACTGTTAGATTTTCTTCGTAACTCCATACACTAACTGGTAGCGTTATAGCCTAAAGTTGAAATCATATCGATCGAATGCTAGACTGATGGTTGTGATTAGTTACCCCAGTTACATTGCTTCGTAATATAACATTGTGTTTGTTTAATTGAACATAAAACGGTTAATGTAACTAACACAGATTTTAATCATCTTATCAAACGATCTAAAGTAACTGTGTCGAGTTCTAATTATATCACACTAGCATTACTAGCATTTTCCCACAGTTCTGTCTATTGAATACAATTACGTCTATATATATTTTAAAAGTTAACTATTAACGATGTCTAACCAAATACAACCTTCTTGTATTGTAAATATTCTCCCATTGAATGAAACATTGCGTAGTTTTTCTAATACCGTAGACGTCTATGGTCTGTATAGTTCATACGGTTTACTGTATTATATTGGACTGAGATGAACCTCGTGTTATAAGTATAAAGAGTATTTGTATGCCATAAACAAAAACGAAAAACGAAATGCACTGAATACTCATTCGTCGCAGATTTATTTTTAAACTGTGAACTCAGATTGTCATATAAAAACTGTATAGTCCGGGATGCATTTACACATCAAACTGAACACATACAAACGGATCTATTAATTGCAGTAACGTCAATCCATCTAGTACAGTTTTGACCTAGACAGCTAAACACTAACTCTTGTATACATGTTTGTACTATCCTTTTTATGACGTAACACTGATATACTTCCGTTTAAAAAAAAACTATCCATTAATGATACCCATCGTAACTACATCTTAAGTGACATTTCACAGCCGAAATATTTACTAAACGTATAAAATATATATAAAATTATTGGTGCAGAATTGAACTGGTTTTCAATTCTATTGAGATGGATCATAAAACTGTCTATATAATTACCACTCGCATATTTAAGAAATAAAGGTCGTTATATTTGATATATTAATCTACAATACCATTGATTTCGACGGCCTGTGCACATCTACAATATGTCATCTTTTTCAGTTCATTAGAAAAAGTAACTTAATTTTTGCACAGGCGTTTCAACGGTGAACACCTGCGGATACCGTGTAATAAGACGTCAGTTTTATGTAAGAGGTTCATCTAAAAAACAACATACGGTCATCGATTGTATACGAATGCTGGTCTGTCTGTCCAGGAGCTCTTTCTTGATACCCCTGAACTTGGTCCGCAACGTCCCCATTCCGTTCATGGTCACTAAACTATACACTACACTTAATACCACAATTATTGGGACACACTTCTGTCATATTAAAAATCAATCAAAACAATCCTTCTAATCGCGTCTGTTTCTTTGAATTTCTTACAATTGTTGATTGGTTTTAAACAAATGACTGTCACGTCATTATAACACTTATGGCACTATGACACTCGTGATATGGCGGAGTCGAGGGTCAGCTGGTCGGACGTGCACGTTTGAGGTGCGCGCCACACTGCACTGCTCGCGCCGGGATATTCGGCACTCAGCCGATTCTATTTTCGCAAAGCGCCGCCACCGCACCGGGGACGTATGAACACAGACTCAATAATATAAAAAAGATACTAATTTATTATTTAACAACTTACTTTGAATTTCTCAAGATACTTTTACAAATTTAATCCAAAACTAGTTACTTTTTTTCCAATATAAAACTCTTTGGGGTATTTTTATAATGTGTCAATATTAGTTGATTGTTTACCACGATTGGATAGTCACGAAGATTATCTGAATTTATTGAAAATTTTACGTCTTTAACGGAACATAGATTCGTACTTTTACGTTAGTAGGGTAGGCAGAAGCCCCTTAGGCGACGTTTGGGAGCGGCCGACGATGAACGAAACCCGTACTTAGAAAGTTCAAGCATTAGTAACTAGAAATCTACTTTTGATTCTTAATTCGGAACTGAAGGAAAAAAAATCAAATACCTACTGAAAATAAACTTGAATTATACATATGCTTGTAAGATTAACTGAGAGATAAAGTCAATTGTTTTCTTATAAAACCTCTGTTATCTATTGTCTATGGTTCTTTAATGACTATGATAATATATTTATAATACAGCTTTACGCTTATGTTGCAATCGTACCGGATAATGTTAATCGTTATTTTTATACCTTTGCTAATGGAAAATAAAGATTTATGACTGTATAAAAGCAGGAAAGCCATAGAAATACTATTTGATAGCGCTTTTATCGCTGGACTTTGAAACTCTGAAAAATTGAATCGATCAAAGGAAACTAAAGCGTCCTAAAGCTTGTTTCACACGTAGGCAAGAAAGTAAACTTCCTATTGCTGGTTTCACACAAGGGCAAGAAAGTATATTCATTGTCAAATAGTAGATTTAATTAGCCTAGTGAGTTTTAACAAGCAGTACGGTAATAGGTCTGTCCTTGTGTGAAACTAACATCCTCTATAGAGCATTTGCGTACTTTGTTATAGAAACAAAACGGAAGTTTATACAACCTCTTTGCTTTCAAAGGATACTATTACGACACCAGTTTTATTATGTTTATGACTTGATTTAAGAATCGATAAAAATTGTGTTATTTTAAACACTCGTTTAAACAAATATAAATCTATCTAGAGGAAAAAAGCCTGATTTACCGATTGTAGGATTACTGTCATCCTGACCTTAATGATTTATAACATTGGCTCAATTCTGTCTTTTTTTTTGTTAAAGTATATTATAAACATACTACATCTATTGGCATGGTACGAGTGAGTCGTAATTAAGAGCAATTAATTCCATCCTATATGATGGGAAAATTTAATAGAACCGTGCAAAATAGTCTGTAACGGATACGTCGTACAAAACGTATGGCGAGTAATGTAGGCGCTCAAGGTCTGTAGGCAGGTACGCACATACTGAACGATTTATTTATTTTATTAACAACCGATCTTTAAAGCGAAGCGTACATGATACTGTTCTATACGCAGACGGTCACGGTAACTCCGCCCGTGGGTTTTTAAGTCGTGTTTTAGAGTGCGCCTTTTATTTATGACCGACTGCAACTGACGTACGTAGACAAAGGCATTAAACCAGTGTTGATACCTTTTGCGGTATAAATATACCACTGAGCAAAGACCCTCCCTATCTGTCTAACTTTGCAACACTTTTTTTGATCTTTTTATTCTTTTATTCAATACTTGGTTTTTAATCAGCTCTGGTATGCTTTATCAGCATTTTGTTGTTGGTTATGTTTTTTGATGTCCTATTTGTGTTGTGGCAGATTAACGTGTTTTTATATATAAAAATGATTCCAGTTTCAAGATGCGGTTTATGCCCGGAATTTTAGTAAGCTACAGACGCTGCTGGTCGTGAGTGTTTGGCCTTACACAGCAATGTGTTGTAGACGTTATGAATAGCGGATATACGCAACACCAACACTTCTGTTAATGCGCGCTTTGAAGATGGAAACAGTGTGCGCCGTGGCCGAGTGAATCACCATTAAACTGTTCTCGATTCTATTTTACGAGCCCTTTGAAAAAAACGGTTAAGTGTTCACCTATAAATTTTGTATTAAGAGCTTTTTAATTCAACTACTTACAGAAACAGGGTTAAAAATGAGTATGAGGTTTACATATGTCCTTTAATCATTATATCAACCACACATCACCCACTAGCCGTACGCCGCACCCAAAGACCGACAAATCGATCAGACCACGACCGCATTCATCCAGGTGGACCGTTCAAGTTTGCAGTAGTGTCCAGAAACCTTGACCACACCATCGGAACAATTGCGTCGACCTGTCGACTGTCCTTTGTCGATTTTGATATATCCTTTATCCATACATAATTACGAAAGTAATAATAATATACCAGTATATGTAAAATACTAACCTATGTTTGCTTAATGAAGCCCAGTTAGATGATTTGAACGAGTCTTGTACTCACATACTATATGTTATATGTATACACGTTTCGTGCGTCTGTGCGTTGAAGATAACCAGACTATGTACGCAATCTAGACATTGCGCTAATTTATTCCTAGGACTGCCGACCCACTTCAAAGTCTTATCAAATCAATTGACTAACTGTGTAATAAATAACTGTTCTTCAATTGTATATATCTGTTTTACGATTATATTATGTATATCTAAGAAGGTAAATCTATGACATAACACTTTCTTATTCTGACAACCAGATATTTATATACTTGAATACATAACACAGCAATGTATTATATAATAAATATCCAAATATATAGAACTGTTCGTCATTTTAAGCTCATTCATCTATATGAATGAATTTGAATAAGTGAACGCATTTTAAAATGACGTCCACTGAGAAAACCTTGGCTGTGACGCTGGGGTAACGTTTCGGGAAAGTAAAAGTGTCATTGGCTGCATGCCATCGGCTCCGAGACGCGGCCATTGTGCACCGACGAATTCAAAACATACCATGTCTAATGTACGTATCATTTTAAAATAAAAACTACAACATTCGTACTTCATAACCAATCTAAATTCTCCGATGAAATTCGCGTGGAATGCGACGTCTCGCGTTAGCTTGATGTTTATTTATATCAAATATAGTAAGGTATTTTTTTCTGAATTTAGTTGATTCGTTTAAGATAGCGTACACATTTTTAGTTCTGATGGCAATGCAATATTATATAAAAAGCCCGATTGATTTTAAAACATTTCCGTTATGTTTTTTTTAACTCGATTAAGTCTATATAACGATATAGTCTTAATCATAGATTGTAGATATCCTATAACAAATGATATTGGACGAATGCCACGTGTTCACGTAACCAGATTTGTCGACATATGTTTAGTCCAGAACGCGACCCACTTTCCTTAAATAAGACCAAACCAATGTCTAGTTCAAGCGGCGGTCGGAACAATAAAACGATACTGACCGACATATCCGTCTATAAAACTTATAAATAAATAAGCACGATGCCTTATGCCACGCGTATTCTTGATATATAGATTTCTAATAAATTTATGCAAATATCTATTTTTATAAAAGGTGGTAAACGAGCGGTGGGTTCACAAAGGTGATCATCGACGCCCGGAACTATTCAATACTAGAGGAACCACAGATTCCATCGCCATAATTACCATAAATATAAAAAATGAAACCTACATTCCAACCGACAGCCTCGACGTAAAAATCTATCTTCTCCGGATCTTCAGGCTCGGAGTCCGTGTCCAAGAGTGTCTCGTTGCCACTGTCGGAGTCTCTCCCTGGGCTCCTTTCGCTTTGCAGATCCGTGACGTCACTCTGCTGCTCATCTTGTTCCTCAACCTCCTTCAAGGGAGCCAATGGTGTGGATTCCTCTAGTGCAGCTTTCTGTGACACTTGTTTTAGTATAGACCCAAACTTCTCGAAGAAACTGTCGTCTACATCTTGAATTCTGTAAAAAAAAAATTAAACATTACTAATAGGTATATAAATTGTTGATCAGCCACGGATAGGTCATCGCAGCGTGGGTAGTCCTCCCGCAAGATGGAACGATGATCTGGTTAAGTTTGCGGGAGCATCTTGGATGAGGGCGGTTGAAGACCGATCGTCGTCGCGATCTTTGGGAGAGGCCTACGCTGAGCAGTGGGCGACACGTGGCTGACATGATGATGATGACGATGATGATGATATTAATTGTTTTACTACCGTTTTTATAAAGTATATTATTTTAACAGTGATAGAAGATATATGCCCCATAATTAATTTCTTACTTGTATATCAAAGCTACATTTTATTCATTTCAGTATTAAATAATTCCGTAACCTTTTTTTTGTGACGTAAGATAGTTTTTAACATTTTTGTATTACATTCCTATACATCTTCCAAAAACCCCCGACTTTTCATTTATAATTTACAATGGCAAGAAAAGCATTGCTACTTTAATATTATCCATTTAAAAAAAAATCAAAATTGGATAGGATAAAATAATTAACATTGTATATAACTAAAAAACGTTTATTAATAACAATGAATTAATAAAAACCATATATATTTCATATAACAAAACAAAGAAATTAAAAATTAATTTAAAATCAACACTGTCAAATAACACATTTTGTTAAATCATCAAGATTTAAATAATTCCTTTTAAATTTGAAAAATAAAATTCGTAATGAAATGCACATTTGTTTTCCTTATTGAGTATTTTTGCTTATACATCTATTCATCACATTTCATTGGAAGACTGGAATGATATAGCTTAATTTTAATTCAATAAATTTCAAAACGAGAACTTGTAACCTGTCGGCTATAATTTGAAAATTCAAAACTATCACTAAATCTATCACTGGAGATATTTTATCATTCTACATCAACTAAAGAGTTTACATAATACAGCATACATAGCTTTAAAGATTGCAAGCTAATCATTATATGGATACAAAACACTAATATCCGTTAGATCATTTATCTAAACCTGAGAATAAAGTGTATTTTACATCTGTGTACTCTTCAATGCCATGTTTACTTCCTTCCCGTCCTATCCCTGATTCTTTAACACCTCCAAATGGTGGTTCAGCTGCTGAGAGTATACCATCATTTATAGCTACCATACCGAATTCTAACTGGCGAGACATCCTGAACGCTTGACCAAGCTCTCGAGTAAATACATACGCTGCCAGACCACTATTTGTACTGTTTGCAATTTCAACAACTTCCTGTTCAGTTTTAAATTTAAGACAAACAGCCACCGGTCCAAATATCTCTTCTCCGTAAATTGCCATGTTTGGTTCAACATCAACCAACAATGTTGACTCATAAAACTTATTCCCCAGTTTAGAGAATTTTCCGCCAATCAATGGCTTTGCACCTCTATTAACAGCTTCATCAACCAACCCCGACACTTTCTTAGCTTGCATGTCATTTATTAAAGGCCCACAAGTTACACCTGGCTGCATACCAGGACCTAAGATACATTTCTTGGCAATCTGTTCCTTGAAACCAGCAACAAACTTATCGTAAACATCTTCATGAATCAAAAATCTATTTGCACCAACACAGGCTTGTCCGTTATTTCTAAATTTAGCTAACATTGCCTGATTTAATGCATTTTCTATGTCAGCACTGGAAAACACAATGAATGGAGCATTTCCACCCAACTCTAGAGCTACCCTTTTCACTCCTTTAGCTGCCATTCCATACAGAATTTTGCCCACATGAGTAGAGCCAGTGAATGATATGCATCTAACATTAGGATGTTCACACATTATCTTCCCTACATTCGGAGCATTTTTTCGGCTCGTTGTTACCACATTAATAACACCCTTTGGTACTCCGGCTTGCTCTGCTAACTCAGCAGCAGCTAATGCTGCCAATGGTGTATCCTCTGATGGTTTAATCACACAAGTACAACCCGCTGCCATCAAAGCGCCAACTTTACGTGTGATCATTGCAAAAGGAAAATTCCAGGGCGTTATAACAGATACAACCCCAACAGGATGTCTGGTTACCATAACTTGTTTATTTGGCCATGGACTGGTTAAAATCTCACCATTTATGTGCCTTGCTGTGTCAGCAAACCATTCAAGAAACGAATTGCCGTAAGCGATTTCGCCTTGAGCTTCCGTTAGTGGTTTACCAGATTCGGCTGTTATAATTTCGGCTAAATAATCAGTATTCTTTTGACATATGTCATACCACTTTCTAAGAACATAAGAGCGCTCCTTGTGTGTAGTATTTTTCCAGGATTCAAAAGCTTTTGTAGCAGTCTCGATCGCTTTATTAGCATCGCAAGCATCCATATCCGGTACATTTGTTATAACACTGTCATCCGCAGGGTTGTGTACCGGATATATACAATTGTTGTCGGCGCTCACCCATTGTCCATTTACATAAGCCTGACTTTTGAGTAACTGCATGTTTCTTGATATAATTGTATAAAATTTGCAAATTCGACTTGTATCAATTCGCGAAACAAGCATTTTATTATACTCGCCCGGCACCGATCACAATTCACCGTATCTCAGTTTACGTAACGCAGTCTTAATCGATAAGATGCGCAACAAATAACACGCTTTAATAACTTATTACTATCAAGTTTTTTTAGTGTCTTGATAGCAATTAATTAAATAAAAACTTTTGTTATAAACATAGATCTGACGTTTGCCGTATTGGACAAACGAAAACTGTGAGAGATAACGAAGAACGACAGATAAACTAATGTGTGTTGCCACAATCACCTTACGTTTCCCCTAACTTCTTTTTTTTGTCAGCGTATTTTACAGTTAGCAAAAATAAAAAGTATTTTTCAGACCCTAATCATTTTGCTTAATATGCGTTATATATTTTTATTTGTTGTGTATCAACGCAAGTTAACCATTTTACATACTTTACTATTGTTGTTTAAATTATTTATGAAAAAAGTCTAAAACGAATTTTATTTTCAGTGTTAAACTGGATGTAATCATTTTTTTATATTAAAATGTAAAAAAAATGTATTTCGAACGCGTTTCCTTGTTTCAATACTGAACTCAATCTAGGGCAGTTTTTTTATGTTGGCAACATTACAATACATATTGTACACTATTGATATACCTCTACCATACTCTAGATGGCGCGGTATGCATAGACGAAGTTATATTTGCTTTAGTTAGGAGTAGTTTTAAATTAAAATTATTTTTATGATAGTATCTTTTATTTTTTTTAAATACACGATCTTTCGACACTTCCTTGATCTGATTAAAGAATACCTCCGTTAGCAAAACTTTTAGGGTTTTGCATAAATGTATAAACTATATAAACAAATATATAAGTAGGTATAATATCTATTCTTTCTCGCTATAAATTTGATTGATTTCGAATATAATCGATTTTATTTATCTGCACTTGCATCGTTTATTTTGTTATTTTTATACTATTGCTTTCCATAGTCTTAAAATTGTAAGAAACTAATGAAAAAAGGCATTATAGCAGAAGGAAAAATCAGGGTTACGTAGTGTTTTAATTCGACTAAATGACGTCATTTCTACGTTTGCAACTCCAGGCAACCTAGTCATCAGTATTCATAATCAGACTTATAAAAAACACATTAGCATTTTCTATAAAAGGAGACCAGAGTTGATATTATTTATGTATTTCCTTTATATGTATTAAAACGCATTGCGTTTTGAAGAGCATCTAAAAAATCTATAACAAACATTTTTTTTTTGCTTTTATTATTCAATAAAACTTAAGTAAAGTCTTTACTCTATTATTGTGATTTTATTATACAGCACTTAATCTATCTCGTCACTTTAATCTGGGTCAATTAAGGTTAATCTTAGACGACCGGCTTTTTAAAGTCCTCGATGTTCACGCGAATGCTTAGAAAGGTATTTTGTCAAGATTCAGAAATTTTTCTCCGAATATTTATTCTTTATATATTAATCACTTAATAATTTGAATACATAATTTTCTACAAATTACCGAAGTATATCAATCTTGTTCGATACCTATGTAGCAACTATTAAATAGTAAAACAAGTTTGTAGTAAAACATTGACCTAAAAATCCACTCACTTTAAAGTACATCGTATTACCAAAAACGTAAACTTGCTGTCTTATCTTCACTTTTAAATTTAAAAAGGTCCGTTGCAAAAATGACACCATTTGTTTTTTCTCGTAGTAACTACAAAAAAACATTGAATTCTACATTCAATGAAAGATAACAATTTCGTTCTTTTAGTGAAAAAATAATGTTTTTTGAGCTATATAATTAGATATATTTGTACGATAATGAGGGGAAGGTTTACCTGCTGTCATGCACTTGTTCTTCAACGGATTTCTGTTGCTGCAACTTTTCGTAAAAACCTCTCCACATCGATTCTTCATCCATTTTTAATATTTCACTATTAACTACAATAAATAGGACTCTTAAATACAAAGACCGTGGCCCTCAACTGACTGTAAATGAATCACCAAATCGAGTCATATGTTCTGAGAGGTCATGACGTAAACACAGGTTATAAGATCTTATAAGATTGTGTGGGTAAACAACTGTTAATGCACCGCTTGTTGTTTCAATACGAGTTTGAGGTTAGGAAGTAAAATTGTAAAAACACAATAGAAAGTACATCACCAAATACACTGTTTTATAAAACTTTATCAACGTCTTATAAGTATAATTTTGCGTCGGGTCTCACTTCTATTTTTAATTTGTTTTTAAAAAGGAATGACGTAATTCAAGGCAGCGTTCAATGCGCACGGAGCGAAACACCGACTAACCAGACGGCATCAACGCTTGCTCTTTTGTATAATATGACACGATCACTAAATCATTATGCATGAAATGATGAATCAAACTTTGTTCAGACTTCCTTTCAAATATTATTTACACTTCTGCGATTTACTAATAATACATGAATACCCATATTACTTTGTGTTATTTATTTTCGAACATAGCTGTTTATTTATGTTTCTACACTGTAACGAGTCAATATTATTAAGGTTAGTATTTAATTATATTCGACTGATTAATCTAATGACTTGTAATCATATTTTTGCGATAAATTAATGATAATGAAATGATACTTTAATTTATACAAACATAATGAATTAAATATATATGAAAGAATCTTCTGTAAATAATCGGTAACGATCAATAACATGCCCGGTTTATATTTTTCCAGTTGTATCCAACGCCGACTTCGATCGCTGGACTGGAATAATGTGAACTAGCATAATTTGAAATAAACTTTCAATTAAGATTGTAGAAGAACACTGTATAAATTGTATTTAAATTTTAAATTTATAAATAAAAAAGTGTAATCAAAAATATGATTCGTATTTGTAACGTTGTCTTATAAGATTCCGTACGGATCCATATAGAGCATTCAGACGAACAAAAAAAAATCGAAGGTCATTGAACCAACGGAGTTTAGGAATTGTATTATTCAATTGGAGTTCTTCCATTACATTGGATTGGTGCGAGTTAAGGAACTCCTTTCTTGAGACCTCTTTTTTTATTAAATAATAATCCAAGATAAATTGTATAGCACCATCAAAGACCAGTAAACGTGAAGACTTTTGCGAATTATTAACGTACAATGCCTAACGGTTTAGTACATTGAATAAAAAAATGGCTAGTTCATCCATAGGACGAGACCTTGAAAACCATCGTCGATGGGTGAAAACGCCTTAAAGTAAATATTCTTACAGAAAATAACAAGATTCATTGATGTTGACGGGACAGTGGGGATAATTTATGAAAACAAGCGACAAAAAACTTACTTCCTTCAATTATATTACCTATATGGTCAAATTGCCCTCTTTATTTTAATTCGAGTTGATGGGCAGTACATTTAAACGTTAATTGAAAAGAGCGTAGGATTACGATTCGACTTAGCCGAACGAAGGCATAGTGTCGGTTCATTGAACCGAGCATCTAACGTACGAATCACGATATCTGCGTTTAACACGGCCATGATGCTTAAATTTTCATCTGGACTAGATCAAAATGAATACTTCTCAAGACAAATACACTGTGTTGATTACCTTACAAAGACAAAACCTCTTGTAATATTTTCGTATTTATTTTTCCTTAATGCTTGGGAAGCTTTTTTATTCGCAAATAACTTAATTGATAATTATTTTAGTATTTTATAATAGTAGTCAGTGGGTGTACATTAAGAAGTATATTGTAAACAATAAAATATGTCATATAATAAATACTTACGTAAAAGTTTACCTTATGAAAAGGCAAAGACAAAGTCAGAGTCTCCCAAAAGTTCGAGTGCTAATTTAGTACAACACGAAAAAGGTTAGTCATGATATTGAATTCTAAGATTGTCGTAGCAATAAAGGTATCCGTGACAACTCTACCTTGTAAACGACTGTCACGCGTTCCATTGTTACAGTCACAATTAGGGAAATTACGTTTGAAAATACCTTTTCAATAAAGACAAAAAAAAAACCCTTTTTATAAGGCTTTTATTACGAACTAACTGATGCCCACGACTCCGATCGCGCTGAATAAACGACTCAATTAAGAGCCAAAGTGATATTTTAGACTAGGTTCTACATCTATGCAATTTCAAATCCCATGAAGCCGTTCTAGAGATATCGAACATACAGCTAATTTTCCCATTCATAGTATTAGTAAGAAGTACATGTGTAACGCCATTATACTTGACTATTGCGGACAGCGCCAAACCAATGCCCAATGTTTATTTCAATAGAAAACTAAGCCAAGAGAACAAAGGAACTAAGCAAATAGACAAATGAAATTTCCTATTCTTGACCAATGCAAATCTACATAAGAAAAAACAAAACAGAAGTTTTTGGAGAAACAATTGTTTTCTGTTTTATGGTTATAGACACAAGATGTTAAGAAAATTGATTTACAAGAATATTTCGTATACCTTACTTAATATTTTTAATTAGTTGAGTATAGGCTTTGTTTCAAAACTGGTCATAATTTATTTATAGACGTGAGACTCTTGTTAGTTACATTTAGTCACTATGACGACGTTATCATTAGCGTTGTTAAACATTGTTCTTCTACATGATAATGCCGTGGAGCGTAACGTACAGGTACATTGCGAAGTTTGGAACAAATGTACAAGGTCAACTCAAGGTTAATGTAAAGCTCTTGTCACGTTATTGTTTTTTATACACCGAAACGACCATGTTACTATATAATAGCCTATCATGATTGCCAGTGTTAAGGTTTTTTATTTAAAAAGTAAACTATAAATAGTTTTACTTAGTAATTTAAGTATTGTAAGTAAAAAAATAAAATAAAAATTTAGTCCGAACCTTTTGAGCACCATAGCATTTACGCTATTTGCCATATTATTTTCGTTAAACAGTAAACTGTTTTATATTTACACATCACATTTCAGTATAAATTCCAAATCAAACAGAACGTTATACAGCGTGATGTGTTAAAGCAAATATAAATAAAATAGCATGTCTCTACATACATCTTTGTGCTGAGATGACTAAGGCTAGTGTTCGTTGATTGGTTGGCAACTTAAAACACAATACTGCATGTGATTATCTTGTTAATCAGACGTTCTGATGGTTGCACTTTCGAATAGACGTGAATTTTCAATGCTGTGTGTGAGAGTGAGGAATTATATTCCTTCGGGAAAACTCGCTTCTTCATCGGAATACGAATGATCAAATGAGTGACATTTTCATATCCATTAATACGGAACTATTATTGTTTAGTGTCAAATGTCAAAATAAATAATCTGATTCTCTAAGATGGGTACTGAAGGTTTTTAAAAGAGCACCATAAATACGAACTTTACCAAAAAATCCTTTCTCCCTATATCTGTACAAACGTATTACTTATCATTCATCTTTCCGTCACAGCAAATAATAAGAATATCAACGACAAACTAGATGACCCGGCGAATTTCGTACTGCTTAACTAACGTCACTCAATTGTTTTGTCTTCCATGAACCTCTTCATTAACAGTACAGTTTAAAATGACTTTTAAGTATTATTACGAATCGATTGTATGGGAGTATAGAAAAATGTTGTTTATAGAATTTCTCAGGCAATTTTTAAATTTTTTCTTTTCTTAAGAACCACCTTCGTACTTGAAGGAATAGTTGCTCTCGAGATTTGCGCTTTTACATTCAAGATTCATTTTTATATTACAAATGGCTTACATAAAGGATTTTGTAACGTATCTATTAATGCAATGTTACCAGTTATTGGATACCTGGACACTTGGATCAAGTGACTCATTGCAATACATATATGGAGGTTATATAACAAACGATATGTTAAGTTTAGTATATCATGATCAAATCATTTGACAATTGTCACTACATATATAAGTCCTTAAAGAATCACAAGTTTTGATTTCCTTTAATTAGGGTTTTTTCTTTTTTTTTTAGACAATATTAGTAGATTTTTGTTAATTCACTAATATTTCTAGTATCCATTCTTGGTAAGCTTGAAAAAGCTTGAGTTAGGATATGATTCGCGCCAATAGTCGAATGGTGGGATTCGAACCCACGACCACTAGATCGGTAGTCCGGTACCCTTAACCATTAGGCTGTTGGCGCTTCTAGAGAGTTGACTAGCTATTGTTGACCGAAATTAATTTAATAATTTCAAATATTCATCGTAAATCTTTCTAATGTAACTAAAGTGTTGAAGAATAACCATTACTGTTGCCAATTCTTTTAACGTAGGTTTCTACTGCCTAAACATATATGTAAACAAATACTAATATATCTTGTATTCCAAAAAAAAACTCAGTTTACGACTCTGGATATTACAGTAATGGAAACCTTATAAATATGTTTCTCTATAAATACAAAGTGACCTATGTCTGTCTACAATGAGATCATTTCAAGACTGATACATGCAACCCACTTCTATTATTTTTTTTTATTATAAACAATACGTAAGATAGTAATAATGTGGGTGGTAGTACGGGTTCATAATTTGTAATACGATCATAACAAGCTTCTGTGAACGTTTCGCAGACAAACTGTTACATGTAGTTATTATAAACCTGCCCTTTTCCTTACGGAGTCGGCACAGTCCTACTCTTCCATACATCTCTGTCAACCG
>JAODUI010000003.1:2971158-2991683 GCA_027563995.1 Papilio gigon
GGCTCATCTTCAGGGTGAGTAGGATCGGTACTAAAGCGCATTCGCTGCCCGTCGCTCACTATTTATTTTATATACATCGGTACATGGCGGGGATCGAACCTGGACAATATCGAGTACGGTCCGGTCCGGTCAAGCGTCTAACAACTGCGCCACCGACGCTCTATGATATGTATTATGACTTATGATTTACATATATGAGCCGGTAGGAGGCGCTGGTATCTCGGTTCATTTTATCATGAAATGTCTATATATCTATAATATCTATAATCTATTTAAGTATAAAATTACAGAAAACCATGTCATGATAGTTACACGATGACAAAGATTTTGTGACATGTTTTATTGACAACGCCGGGGGAACTTAGTAAGCCGTATTAATTTAGTTTGACTTATGCCCATCGGATTAAATAACTTTCTGAAACTACATATCTCTGACTGCCAGAAACTGTTGTTAAGTAAAAAGTAACTACATGTAGCACGGTACTCTGCTAAAAACTTGATTTTCGCGAATTATGTATTCTATATTTAAAAAAGAAATATTTAATGTACAGTGTCAGCAGTTGCCAACATAATAAAAGCACGTTTTATTTTCAGATTTATAAACTCCACAAAGATGAAGTTTCAAGATAAACAACTGCGCCATCAAGTAGCATTACGTTAAGAAAATCGTCGGTTACAATGCTATAAATCTCAAACAACAATGCATTGATATTAAAGTTTACAACCCTCGTTCGCCTCTTCGCATCTTAATTTATACATTCGAATATAGCTTTAAGGACTCGGTAATAGAGTCTACCATATGTAGGCTCGTTGACAAATCTCACCCATTTCATTTCATGTCATGTTCGGTCCTCTTGATAGCCATTAGAGCTGCCCGTTGCAGCTGTCATTTCACAAGCAACCTGACGCAAGCTTTATTCGCGTCTTAGCTAAATAATGATCACGCAAGCATCCAATAAATATAATCAATTAGAAACTTCTGGTATTTTGTCAACCCTACATTTGTGCGTTCCTATATAAACAGATGTATTAGTGCTAATATAATTAAATTTCTGTTAAGTAAAAAGGGAAAAGATGATTCATGTTTTTTTTTCATTATTATGTTGAGTTTTTTGCTAATATTTTTTGTGACTATTAAATATTACATCTAGCCGCACGTCCATACATTGTAATTATATAATTCTATTAAGGTTGAATTTTTAAGAAAAAGCGTCCACAAATGTATATAATATTATACTCCAGAGCAGCAGAGCTTTTATGATATAGAAGACATTGAATAGGCAATGCAGATCGGTCGGTCCGCTGCTCAAATATTGAACGAGGCTCCCTTACAACACAAAATCAAACCTTTTATTTAAGTCCGTGCACACAGAGGGCACATTGTTTGCGAGGGCTAAGGGCCGAGGGCGGTGGTTCAACAACCCTTTGGCTGACCAGAGAATAAGCGGCGGCTGGAGATTACTAAATTGTACTTTACTTTGCATTCTATAAATTCTTGTTATATACACAATGAATAACTAGGACGTTCATGTTTTCAGGATACAATTATGTAAACCTTACAACAACTGTTATCCAAAATTTCTATAACATCAAAGTCCGCTAATTTTATAAAGTCAACACATTCCCATACAATTGTATAGAAATGTGGTTTGTTTCTAGAATGTTTCTAGTATTTCTAAAATTCAATAATTTTAATTTAAGTTTCTTTAAGACTATTGACACACCTTAATAAATTAAAAACATAATGTTTATGAAATTTATTTTACCGATGTCGTCCCGTTGTTCAAAATTCGGTCTTAATTCATAAGTTTTTTAAATAGCTTGTCACTAACTTTAACCGTAGTAAAAATTTAAGTTTTAAAGATTTCGCTTTACGTATCAATATGTAGATATTATTGATATTTTGTACGGTTAATACATGTCCGATATATTTTAATTTTATCAGTATGACAATAAATAATTAAATAGTGAATTCTGGTATAGCAAAAGGACAGTATAAACCGGGTAAGCAGCAGCATTTAGCCGCCAGATTGCAATAAACACGGCGCACTGGACGCGTAGCCGCTACGCCGGACACAACTGCCCCGAACAGAGATGCTACGGGAGCCGCACTCTCTTATGTTTTTGATATTAAGTTTATTTTAAGATTTCTAATTTCAGTAACGTTTCGTTTGCAAAAAACTGAATCAATGAAATGTGCATGATTAAAAACAATTTATTTAATTACAGTTCAAGTGAATAAAACAGCTTTTTTGTGTTAAAAAAAATAATAAACTCGTGTTATGGCCGTGCCCACTGTACATATCTGTCATTACAAGTCACAGAAAATTCCAATAGCTCTCGAAACATTTTTCATTTGATTGGAATTGACATAATCTTTAAAAAAGGAAGTCGTTGGATGCGGAAGGCCGCATACTGTGGAAGGCATTGGGAAAGGCCTATGTCCAAGAGTGAGCAGACAGGGTCTGGTGATGATAATGATGATGATAGCTGTAATTCTGTTGAACCTCGTAATAATATACTTATCTATGATTTACCATTATAGTAAAGAAAAATTATTTCTGATAAATCGACTCTATAGTTCTCTCACAAGTGCAAGGTCCTAGTCCGTCGCCCTCGTTAGAGAAGCTCAAATTAATGCAGGCCATTCTCCGGCTGACGCCCGCCCAGTTGTTCTTAAATCTAATTACCAGGCCGCACCCGCGCCCGCTCCCGCGCCCGCTCCCGCTCCCGCTCCTGCTGCGCTCACAGACTGATTAATCGTACTACCTACACGTATAATGTTGCTTTGACAATAACATAGGAGAGCCATTGAGGCGTTGTTTTGAGGCGACCGCTCGGTTGGGCCGAAAGTGCCTGCTTACTTGGATATTCGGGTCAGCTAAGGCTCGCTCGTTGCACTCCACGAACATTGTCCGGTGACCTAATTAGAATACCGAGACAATACCTTCGCTGTTAATGTTCTCAGTAACTACAATAATAAAATATATTTCCTTTTCATATTTGTTTTCGTTTCAAAATTGAAAAGAATTCATTCATTGAAATTAATCGTAGGTAAGCAATGAAAACAGTGTTGTAACTTAATTTCACAAGCTTCATTTTCGTCTGGCAGTCTAATTAAAATATTTAAACGTGTACAATGAAACACATCTACGCTTCAAAGTCTGTTTTTAAACTTTTTAAAGTTCCGCAAGCATGTGAGGGAGCGACTAAAACAGAAGTTGGCCGAGAGTTTAGAATTGTTCCAATGGAAAAAGAAAGTTTAATTTTCCTACATTTCAAAACGAAAGTCGGCCTCGCACTCGGGGATAATGGCGTGGACGTGTTAGCCCTTCGCACCATTGTTCCTAGGCGCTGCTAATGTGTTCGAGAGACAATTGAAGAACACTTTTAATTTTGATTTACAAATACAAACAAAACACTTCATCGAACCTTTTTTAATTCGTAAAGCATAAACCTTGAGAGGTTCTAGAATGCTTTAGCAAATTTAAGTAGCTCAGAAACATGTATGTGACGATCACATTAACATTCAATTATTTCTTTATATACAAGACTTAATATAAATTTTTATTTGTCGTCAGGATCTTTATTTAATAAATCGTCAAGACGCTTCCGACGCTCATCATCTTCAGCTCAAATGTCTCCACAGAGGAGCTCGAGTCTTACCCAAGTTAAGACTGACTATGCCTTTAACGACGACGCTGGCTCAGTGGATTGCTTAACATAACACATATCTCTCGAATTTGTTGGCCAATATTTGCAGATAGCATGAAGATGAGAATGTCAGTAAAATGAACTTGTAAAATTAACAGGATGTTACTCCAAGTTCATTACTAAATAATTAACATTCTGAAAATCTTATCAAAATAAAAAGAACCTTAATTCTAATGGAACATATGCATACATCATTTGAATAATTAATTTATACATCCTATAACGTACAAAATGTGCAAGACCCAAAAATTCTAGACATCAATGTTTTATAATAAATCTTGTTCTAGCATTATACACTCTGCGACAAAGTAATTAAGGTTGTTTTTTACAATATCTTTAACTGGACGTGCAAATACCTGAAACGTTTGCCTTTATAGGATGCCTCGCGTGGTTTCTTGGGCGAGGAATCCGTGCTCAGACAAAAAGTGCCCCGTCGGCTACAAACGGAAGGGTCACCGGACTCGCCCTCCGTGCTCGTTAACAAATACAGTGACTGTCAAACTTTTCTCTAATATAATTTAATTAATTTTAAAACTGTATTAAATATCACTTCACAGAAATCGAATTAAGAGGGGAATGTTATTGTCGGAGGCCAAGACCCACTTCGGATCGCTGCATCACTCTAACTAGTTTATCTCTTCACATTTCTATGTGCTACAAATATCGAGGTAACTTATATTATGTAGTGACAAATAAGATCTAAGTATCTGTAACTAGAAAGTGAAGAGTGATGATCAAATGTTAATTCTTTAAGTTTTCTACAGTAATTTGTTCCCTTCAAAAATTACCTCAACCATCATTTATAAAACAAATTTTGAATACGGAAGTTTGAGCAGCCTAATTTTGTACGTGGTATAAATCTATGTATAATTCTCTGACGCTTAGTTGCCTAATGAAAATGAGCCCTTTCTTCCCCCCTCTTCCCCACCCGGTCGGCACGGTCAAGCGTCCCTCGCAGCCTCGGACATCTGCCTCGGAAGCCTTAATGTCGGCCCCGCGTGTTTCAAATGGAAATCGCACTTGCAATTTATCTGAAAGGGTTACGAAAATTACTCCCCCCTCACTTAATATGTGTTTTATAGCTAATTTACGAATTCATGCGTTCTACCGTCTATATGTGGGTTAATATGTAGCAAAACATACAAATAATACGAGGTTCAAGGTTGCGCGAATCACTCCCAGTAGGCCCATTAGTGATCGTAGGTGAGATGATGACGAGATGACGATGATTGCAGATATACCAAAGCCGTAATCATCATCATCATCATCATACTTGGTCTGCCCATAACTGGACATGGACCATTATAAGAAACATTTAGGCATGTGTTATAACGTTTAAGTCCATAAAAATATAAGCATATTTAAGAAATGTCATAATATTTACTGTTTGAAAATTGTCATATGAATCTAATCTATAAAAATGAATTGCTGTTCGTTAGTCTCGCTAAAACTCGAGAACGGCTGTATGGATTTATCTTATCTCGGTCTTGGAATGTTCGTGGAGTTCTAGGGAAGGTTTAAAAGGTGAGAAAAATTAGAAAAACTCCCGTGAAAGCCTTAAAAATTGCCCGTTTTCATTTCCCATACAAGCGTTTTTTTCCGAGGATGAAATGCTTTTTTTTTGTATTTCCTAATAAATTCAAAAATCTGTTTATTGCCTTTAAGGCGAAACAGAGTTCGCGGGGTCAGTTAGTTGTTTAATAATATTTAATATATTCCGTTGAACGAATAAAGTTCCATTTTTGATCACCAGAGGGAGTTTTCTAATTGGTAGAACACATCTTGTCAAACTGACAAGTGTGTCACGTCTCTAATCCTCATTACGTAATATATTCCTAGAGATACTGAGGTTTGTTTGTTTTGTTACAATTATCAGTAATTTTATCTCATCAAGTTAAATCTTTAAATTACGACAGTTTTGTTTTCTATGAATTTTTCTGATTTCCTTTGGTAAAAATATTTTCAATTGATTTTTATGTATTTACATTAATAGTGTATTAAAACTTAATAAACATCAATACGTATGTATGAAAATTATAAAATTATCTTTTCCTTAAGTTACGTATTTACAAAATTAATTGGTTCCAAACAAACAAATATTCAATTCAACAAAACATGGTCATAATAACAAGGTATTTTTTTTTTCTGGAATCGAATTAAATTATGTTAACAATACATACTTTTTTCTGCTAACAATTTCTTTGTCTTGCAACTTTTTGTACACAAACATCCACGGATCATGCTGCACTGATTTATCCATTGTCATATTACAAACACTGAGAATATACTACTCACAAATAACTAGACTATAAATGTATTTTTCACTCCGCGAACTTGCAGTCTTGCAAAATTTTCAGGCACTGCGTTGCGCGGGACTGTTACGACTGTCTCAATACTGCATGCGCGCTGTAACTTTGTTTGACTCAGGTTTATTACCTACTCCAGTTTTTTAGAGTTCCAAGGCGATATATACAAAAACCTTTTTCACACCCACTTAAGATTTTTTTTTGCTATTCATTATATGTTAATATTAAAGATTAATACAATTGACGTTATACAAGTTTAAATATAATTAAAAGTTACGTAATTCATTAAAATTGGATTTCAGTAATTATTTGTTGACATATCGTTTTATTGATCTATTTAAACTATTCAATTATGTGTATAAAAAAAACAAAGGATATTTTTCGTTGCTAAACATATTAAAAGCGGTATGAATCGATTAACACGTTCGCTGCTGCACCAATTTTTGCGTACTTTTCGTCCCTGCTGCCTTGTGCAGCACGGACGTTATCGACCCGCTCCATGTCTAGACGTTAGTACCACACACGGTCGATTAGACCCCAACTCCTTTAAAGTTATGCCTTTTGCACCACATATAAGTGTACGTTTTTGACAAATTAACAACTTTTTAAATCTCTTCATACCTTTATCTAATTATAAAGTGTCTCTGAAGCTGATTTATAAGGATTATTTATAGCACTATATTGCCAGTATTCATTTAGAATACGTATCTTAATTATACGGAACCGTAATAGACAATAATGTATCTAAGGAACTTGGTAATTCCGACGGTGATTCTTATTTCAACATACACTGCGGGCGGTACCCGTTCACACGACCCCGGCGCCCTGCACAGACACAATGCGTTATACAACTGTGTTTTCCTCATACCACACGGCTTTTCCTAAGCTTTTAATTCTATTTACAGACGACAATTAACTGGGAAATACTTCAAGATTCAGATGATCGCGTGTTCACTTATGAAGCAATAGTACTGAAGATTTGAAATCGATTCTTATACAAACCAAACTAGAAATTTTATATAATGTAAAGTCAATACCATTTTCGATGAATATGTTATATTGCAGGACCTTTCAGTTTTAAGATCAAAGAATCCATTCACTTCTCTTACAATGATTTCTTCTCTGTTATCACTCTTTTAAGTGATAAAGAGTGTGTAAATCATTTAATTAATTCTATAATTCAAAGCACATGTGTACTTAACGTACGTATAGAGAACGGAAGCGGTTAATTCATGATAAACGTCGTTAGATGTCGCTGCCATCAAGTACTTAAGCTTATTAAGTACATGTGTACCGAGACATTAAATCTTATTGAAAAATTGACAAAAGCGACTGACTCTTTGTTCCTCGAATTCAACGCAACAAAGTTAGATGAACTTCTTCGCTTTTAGAAGGTATTTATAGTTAGCAAACATTTATAAGTGTGATGGACGGGTTTTGAATAATTGAATGCGGTACACGAGTTATTGTTATGTTAAACAGTTATTGTAATAATACTTTGGCAAACGACGAAGGCCGAGTTCAAATATTATTTATACTTTACACTTTATATCTATATGTGTCAAGAATGAAGCATCATTAGTCTATCCTAATTTAATCCCAGAAGTACTTTTAGTATTTAACGAGAAACAAACTACTTAGAATCGAACTGAGGAATATTTACTAATATATTTATTAGTATTTAGCTAACATTAAAAAGGTTTTATTTAACCAGTCCAAGTAAAAACTTGAAAAATTAATAATAAATACAATAAAGATTAATAAGGTTAAACGTGTTTAATATGAACCGTAAAGATTTTCCCGTTTTTAAATCATATTGTTTTTTTTTTTATTTCCTGTCAGAATTTAAACTTTTCTGTAAATATAAAATATTCAATGCTTCACAACTACATTATTAAAAAAAATTACTTACATTTTTAGATATCGTTGTAAAAAGAATGTCATATTAAACACCATCTTCCAGTCCAGGACGTAATGGAGCACTTAATAAACATAATAAATTATTTTATATCAGCTGTATGTTACTCACGCGAGGAATACCGCTACTATGTTCGTGCTAATGATGTCATTTATTGTTAAGAGTATGGTAAATAATAAAAAGCTATTTAAATACGCAATGACACACTCAATCTAGGGATTAACTCTTTGGGGACTTTTTGCATAATTACCATAAACAGGTCTAACCCTAACACTATCTTAAAAGCAATTTTAGTTCAATGACGAATAAAATTAAGAATAACGGGGAATACAAAAAAATTAAGTCATATTGCGGATAAAATTGGAACTAATTTCTTTGCGAACCGAAAAAGTAGCCAAGTTTGTCACCGGGGATGACTTTGCACAAATTACAATTTCTAAAGAAATCAACTAATATAAAAAAAAAACACCAAATCGTACAACTGTATTGATAACATTGGTAGAAAATAAATTATATGTGTGATGACATAGACGACCTCGTCCGCTCTCAAATTTCCCCTGCAAGCTGTGGGCACTGATTAAATAGTAGGTGTTTCTGGCGAACCAATTACTGCCTATGTTCGGAAGTTAATTGTGCATTATGTAGAAAATACCAAATATTTTAATTCACTGTCTATAATGCAAAACAGTGTACTGAGTATTTCGATAAAGTTTAGTTGCTGTAGGTTGTGTATTACAAAATTTACGAAGGTTGGCAAAGTTACTCAGTAATGTGACTAGTAAAAATCACAGGAGGAATTCATATACTCGCAACCAACTAATACGAATAGCAAATGTAATTTTAAAAATAAACTTAGTAAAGTTAATTACATATAATTGTCATAAGAAAGAATGCTTGTCAGTATATACCATATATAGATACGAGCGTAGGTATTTCCCGACAGTATATTCTTGTACTTATTGCATCAGTGCATTTATTTGTACATAACCTCTACTAACGTTGAAAGTTTTTGATTTGATTTCCTTAAGGAACCTACGTAATAAAACGAGTAACAATTGAAATCAATGAATACTTTTTTATTGTAAGCCATAGAACAACATTAGTATAATCTTCTTCTTAAATGATTTTTAGTCTGTGCAGTTAGCAATGACGTGTGGATGTGGTTATTTTTGGCGCGGTTTTTTTTGACAGATAGAGTGACAGGACCGCGCTTGTTTCTCGTTATTTTGTGTTATTTATATGAATTATAGTGAAATGCAGTTTAAAAAGTTAATCAATTGTCAATGTTCTAGTATAAATGGTTGTAATTATGTATATGAAAATGATAAGTTTATTGATAAATGTGAAATCAGGAATTAAAACGGTCTTTAATAACTAAAAAATAAATTTGCTAAGATGCTGTCGGTTTACCATGTTTTTTCTAACTAATTGTTTTACTGGTTTTTACATTTGAAACGAGCATTTAATAATTGTAGGTTATATGTAATTGTTCGACCGGTCGGCGGTTACTTGATAATTCTGCATTTACACACTTCTGGTATCAACCAGAATTATAATAGTTTGTTACTTGAATTGTATTGTTTTTTATTGATCAAAAGCAATAAATAACTTGGAAATATTAAAATTGTATATAAAATAAGAAATTATAATGGTAATTTCGATTAAAAGTAAAGCGCCACTAGCTGAATAGTTAAAGAAAATTATCTAATAAATAAAATATGGAGCGCCCTCTATAACAGCCTTGTGACATTTTATTAACGCAAATGTTTGGAGAGGAAAGCGACTGATTTTATGTTCAGTAATGTTTGTATCACATCAACAATTAATTTTGGGTGAACTGGAGCCCTCTAGCGGAGGTATATACAAAAGAACGAATGCATGGCTATAATAGGCACGTGTTAATCTATCTTAAGTACAACAAAACGTTTGCACTGATGTTATATTTATATCAGGACAATTGCTTTAATAATCATTATAGTAGCGTAGTTCTCGTACAGTATAGTCGTGTATAACAATGGCGGGCAGGTGCGGCGTTTTGCGTTAATACGCGCTTATGTATTGCGTGCACGATCTCAAGGTCGACGGACATGTGCTCATAGCAACTGCATCAAGATACGATAAACATCTAGGAAGTCTCTTAAAGATTCCAATCGTTGTTTCTTTACTAGATGTACAGCTTTTTTTATCTAATTAATCTCTCTAAAAGTAATTAAAATTGTTGATTAGTGAAAAAGGGAGACGTTTAGTAGAATACCTCACAATGGAGTAAAATTAAGGAAGATGTTTATATAATAACGTTTATATTGCATTTGTATCGGAAAAAAATAACTAAAAATATTATTGTAAGGTTTAAACAGTGAAAATGTAACGTTAATCTAGGAAATTGAAATTATTTCTAATTGCTGTTTTTAAATCAAATACAAAGACAATTAAAATTGTAAACGTTATTTATTGATAATAGTATAATGAGCAAATGAACTTGCTACTTTGTGCAATGTGGATATGTCTTATCAATAAGTGCTCTCATATACAACCTTCATGTATCTTTGAAACATCTGATTGTAGTTTGTACTAGAGACACGTGTATTAACTCATATTTCGATCCCTCTCATACTCTCAGACGAAAACAGAGACAACAATATTGTGTGTAAATATATAAATGTGTTACGACGTAGCAATTTTTTTTTTAAGTTTTCATGGCCCGGTTACTGGATTCTATGCCAGTCAGAATAATTTAATGGTAACACCATAGACTACGTAATACCTAGAGCACAAAAGTAAGACGAAAAAGGCCAGGAATCTCTGTTGTCATTTATAAAAAAAAAACAATTCAAAAATCGACTCTCATACGAAGTATTCGCTATAGGTTATAAATCTTTGTGGCACATTAAATACTCTTTACTTTTTTTTATACTCAATGCCGTGTATATTCATCCTTGAATATCTTATTGATATGCATTAGCTTTAGGATTGTGATTACTGTCTGTGTGAAGGGAATAATTAATTAGTAGGCAAGGCTAAGGGACCGCTGACCTACTGCCCTGATGCCCTCTAAAATGTTTTCGTATAGATTGTCAATATGGAGATTGTGTTGAGTTTCACCTTTGTCGAGACCTATGAGTTTGAACGGTTTTATTCTTCATATAAAATAGCAAATCACAGTTGCTCCTTAATTGCTAGTCCTGATAACAAGGCGCACTTTTATCATCAAGAAATGTTATTCACACTTGAATGTACTTGAAAAGCTTCCGTTAATAGTTCTAGAAACCGATATTAATTGTATTATTTGTTATAGTGTAATTATTGTGTCATATGGAAAACTTTATTACAGTTTCAATTACCGGTATTTATTCTTGAAACGATTTAACAAACTGGGTTGTACCAATTTTATGCTTAGATATTTTTAATATTAGCTGTTTTAAGGTTATGTTTAGCGAGTGATTGATTTTACATCTTCTCATTAGAAGTAGGGTCAGTATAAACCGTGAACTCAGTAACGAATTCTTAGTAGTGTCAGATTTTTGTTTTTTTTTTATAAGAGAAGGGGGCAAACGATTTTTGTTGTTGTCACTACACATCTACATTTAATAATGTAATACTGATTTACAATACGTTTAATAATATTGTTACATAATTCTAACCAGTATGTGACTAATGTAAAATTTGAAATTACTAATGTCGATTCAACGTCGAACATCGTATTTATGGCGTGATTGATAGTGGAAATTAACTCAAGTCAGTAACGTCAACATGTCCAAAAAATGAATCACTTACTTGCTCGTATTTTGCTGTGGTTTTTTAACACGCCATCGTAGTATACAGTCAAATGTTCCTCTCCGGAAATGTGGTTTGAGCAACTTCCATCCCTTCTTGCTGTCCAAACTTTTACCGTCACTGGTCTGTTCACTCGAATTTAAACATGAGTCACTTAAAATGTCTGGTTCAGAATTACCTTTTTTCAATTTTTCATCATCACTAAAAGAATATTTATTACACTTGTCAAAACTGATCATTGACACTGTATCACAGGGAGGACATGTCCGTCTATTAGACAAAGGTGTCGATGTGACAAAGTTTGTTTTCCGTCTCAATTCCACACCGCTGTCTTTGAAGTCGGACAAATCGAAAACGTCTTCGCATATGCTGTGCAGTTTCGGTCTCGTGTTGGAAACGGTCTTCGAATTTATTATACTATTCTGTTGAAAATTCTTGCTTTTCATCGCGTGCTCGAAGTCGACGAATTCATTAACATCTTCGCAACTCTTCGCATTGTATTTATTTATGTTAAACTTAGTCTGTTTCATATCTGAGTTAGGTTCATTATGGACCTCCATGGTGGTCACGCTAACCAAATTATCTTCACTTTTGGATGGTTTCAATTTAGCGAATATTTTCTTATGTCTCGCCGGACGCGTGGGAGGCGTCGGGGGCTGTTCCGAAGGCGCGCGCGGCTGGTCGACGGTCCTGTGTGTTTTGGAGTACTTTGCGATAATTCTGTTTATTTGAGCGCTGTTTTTGCGCCTGTTAGCGCGTCTGTGGAAGTTGAGTGGGTCTAGATAAGCGCCGGGGCGCGCGCGGCCGGCGACCCGGCCCGACCTCTCGCGCCACTCTGTCACTTTGTCTTCGATCAGCCGCTGCAGCTCGAGCGCCCGCATCATTGGCCCTATTTCTGGCATTCTCTTTGTTTTGCTAATTACTAATATGTAAATTATTATCTGGTTACTTGAGATTGCGCCGTTTTTTCTTTAATTCGGAAACATCTTTACCTGCAACAAGAATTTCACAATTTACTTTTATTTAATGTATTAGTACAATTTATATAATGTAATACCGGAATGAATAAATTTAAAATACGTAATTTTCAGTATACTCATTGATTCTTTTTGTACCAATAAAATACCAGTTTTCAATATTTAATTAACATTTTGACAGACAATTTTAAATATTGTTTCAGCACTATGAGAATATATTGTGAAAGCTAAATGTATTTGCCATTGTATTAGCAAATAATATAATTCATAAGCAACGCCGGAGATCAACCAATAGTTTAATATAAATGTTTTATTATAGAAAAGTTTAGGTCATGGATAGGGCACGTAGATATCGTTTATTACATTCAGCTACTCTTTACACCAAACTGGTTGCAACACGTGGGACCTATACGTCACAGTATATACTAGCAGTAGAAGTTGAATAGTTTGTTTGAACACGATAATATCGAAAATTACTTATTGTTATTAAAAAAATATATTTATGTTATATAGCCCATTTATCAAGGTAGGTTATAGGTTATATAACATCGCGCTGTGACTAATAGGCGCGGGCATAAATGAATAATATTGAAAAGTATCATATAATTAAGATTTTTTTTTAGGAAAATGTTATTTTTTTTTTTATTTACAAATATTTCTTCGAACCCACAACCGCTAAATCGGTATTCTGTATCCATATTCATTAGGCTATTGGGGCTTCAAATTTTATTTTTAATAATAAGAATTTAAATATATCTCTTTTTTAATAAAATTAAAATAGTTAAATTAAGAACTTCATTTAATCGGAGAGGTATCCCTGTTACTTAGTTTGACACGTCAAAACAATCTTAGTACCGATAAGTATTTATGTGTCAAGTACAGTAATCGATGTACGGCAATCATATAACATAGTTTAATAGAATTTCGTCGTCCCTGTTCTCTCAATGCAAATGACAAAGACGGCAATATGTTTTCGTACAGGAATTTTATATAATGGAAACTCATAGTGCTACATGTGTAATTTATAGATAAGATCATTTCGCTAATGATCTAATAACATTCAACATTCTAAGAACACGTGTTACTTCGAAACATACATAGCAATAAGCAATGCTTCATTTAATTAAATGATAGTTCTAAGAAGCGCAAGACTGCCTGCCACGTGCGCTGCCGAAATCTAAGCAATAAATTATTGTAGCTCAAACAGTCTAGTTTTCCTCCTTTTATTTTTGGTATCTTTTGAAATGTTTTAAATATACATACAGATAGATTTTTCTTTATTAACTATGGAATGCTAATATGTAAAGATTTAATCAAAACACCGTACAATAAAGTACAATAGAGCGCCTCTTTAATTAATTAATAACTAATGATACTTTAAGGGCTTCAAATTATCTAATTGAACTTTTGCCGTATATTTGTTGCAGGCGCTAATTAACAAATACTAACTAAATAACTACGCGTGTATAAGCAAATCTGAGTACTATGCAGTTAAATATTTGTCTACACATATAAATTATAGTTCAAGTTAATAAAATAGTGCATAGTACCACTGTTCATTAAAAAAATAAGGTCTATAGCGTAAAACATTTTATTAGGCAATAAAAATAATTTACACATTACAAAACATATGTTCGCCCGGTTGTTATACTAGACTCGAGACCCGTCTCATAACAGCCAGGACTCTTTCGTCATAGCAATATTTGTTAATCAAGATAGTTACATTAATAATTTACATATAACAGTGTATACAGTGAACCTTCTCGTTTCGCCGCTTGCTTGCGGATACGCTCGTCAATCGCGATTTCTAACAGTCGGTTGAATAACGTCCTTCCGAAATGAATTAACGTGATACCTTCTGCATCCGTCCAAGTCGACTATACTCGCTAGTACAATATACAACATCCAAATACATTTTTGTTACTTCAAAAAACAATGACGAAAATAAACTGTTTTAAAATACTTGTAATTACAAAAAGTGATAATTTATTGAAAGAAAACTAACATCGCTATACATAGTATAGCGGGGATGAATTAAATAATAATATTAATAATAATAATACTCATATAATTCACCCAGATAAAGAAAGATTGCATACTATTATACAGGGCGAAAAATAAAAATGAAAAGAAAAAACAAAAATTATACCGAACATAGGAAAACAAAGGAAAAATAACACCTCAGTTTCGAAATGGGTCCTAGCTGTCTTAGTTTGCTCCGGCGAGCAGTGAAATAAGTTTAATTCGAGATTGTCTCATTCGGTATAAGACTTTACGAGGGACGTTTGAATTTCTATTTTAAAAGAAATATTTAAATACAAATAGTAGTACGCCGGTACATTAAAATCTATTGTTATATTGGGTTATTTAATAGCTTTGTTTTGAGAACGATGTTAGTTAAAGACAAATATAACAGAAATGAAATGCGGAAAATGCAAGGCAATATGAACCAAAATTAGCGACCGCCATACGAACGACGACTGACCTAAATCTCTTTTAATTTTGAACTTGCCGGAATTCAAGCTTCGAGATTGGCGCCACGCCAGACAAAACATATCTCCCTTTAATAGAATATTATTAATCTAACCTTTTTTAATGATATTGTCAATGTATAGAGGATTTTGTCACTCATTAATGTCTTAAACAGTCAAATACTTTAGATTAAGAAATATTTTAAATTTAAGTATTTAAAAATCATAATAGAAATTGTGATAATCGGTACCCAATGTCCCGAAAAATATGTTAGAGGGAAAGAGAGGAAATGCCAAAATAAGGCGTTAATTAGCAGGAGTCTGGAATAATATTCCTATAAGAAAGTGACATATGTTCGAACCGGTTTTTTTAAAGCAAATTTGAAAATTTTTAATACAAGAATTTCGAGTATTGAAACTTACTATTGTGAAACTTTCTTGATTTCGATTTTATGATTCATGATGATGAATTTTCAAGAAAGTTAATTTTCTCGATTTTAAAATACTTTGAGCGAGAAAGCGTAACAAATAAACTTACGTATAATATTAAAATGAAGAACGTATCTTGACGGTTACGATTTTGTTCACTGATGTAACTATAGATTTTTTGTTGATTTCTTTTTTAATCCACAATTTTCTCACTATATACACAAAATTAGAAAACAAAACAATTTCATTTCATAACTGTTAACATATATTTCAATTTACAATAGTTCAATTATCGGCCAATAGTAAAATGCAACTATAAAAGTAAGCACATGTGTGAATTTTCTACAGAGTCGTAAGGCCGATAAAAATGATAAGACAAAGATAACAGATGTTTATTTAGACGTCACAGTGAACTAAATGCTCGGTCAATTTGTAACATGAATCATCTCTGTGCGTTAATTTAGAGATTTAACAAGCCAGCCAGATTACACACAAGAACTCTTTGATATAATAAAGGAGACTCTATACAATGTACCATCTACATAAATTAACGAAGATTTAATTAATAATATCCTTCCATACAAACCTTTATTTATCAATAAATTGAAAACCCCTATATTATACTAGCATTTAGACTACATAAATCTTACATCTTACATTATAATTACAAAAGTTTGTATAGATTTTTGTTAGAAACTTTTCATAACGGTTGCATGAAAGGGCGAATAAATAAAAAAAAAAATTAAACCAAAAATAAATTAAAAAAAAGTTAACAAGGATGCTGCATGCAGAGTAGCAGCAGTTTAAAATGAATAAAAAAAAAACGGTTGCATGAATCTGGGTGAAAAACGGTACAGATGCCGAACATTGTAAGAAAACATAGGCTACTAATTAAGTTTTGTTTTTAACCCTGCACGGACGGAGTCGCGGGCGAAGACTAGTATACGAATATACCTTTGTACATCCCAATCCTATAAATCCGACCGTCATCTGTTATCTATGAAATCTTACGGACGTGTTTTGTTTTTATTAGACTTAAGATTAGTAGTCGTTCAATTATCTGTTCGATTTTGGCGCAGATGTCTTTGATAAAAATATATTGAAAATTGTACTTCATAGTTCAAAACAGAGTAACGTTTATTGCTTTTTTAATCGGTTTTTTTTTTGGGAGTTTTGTCCGCAGCGAACATGTCAATCCCGTAGTTCCGATGTCTGTTCCTCATCTGTTTAAGAAACGAGCTGGCTTAATCTATCACTGCGTTGAGGTCGAGTCTGATAGAATGGTTAAAACCTGTCCATCATCAACCGGATTGAGCTTTAATTCGCGTATACTGTTAAATGTAAGAAATATCAATAATGCATATGAATAAAAATCTTCTATATTCCATATCATTATCTAATTAGAATCTAAGTATTTCAAAGTATGTTTCATCAGTACTTGGTGTTGACGCTTCAGTGAACAAGTGGGTTTCATTGTTTAAAACTTTTAACCAAAATAACTGGATACCCCTTTCTCTTTAATTTACCTTTATACGTGATATTACATATTTGCAATTAAATCAAGTAAATTAATTATAAGTGTAAATTAATATACGTGAATCTTTACAGTCAAAATTTCCGTTTGTTTAAATAAATCTAATTTCATTAGAACTTAGAAAAAATAATAATATGTTTAGAAACAAAGACTTTGTTGTGTAGTAATAATGCTATGTCAAAAAACCTATATAAAAAATATAACTCCGAATATTTTTTTTATTCAACGCTTACTAATAACTTGTTCTATGTGATTTAGTTGGATGTGTACTAATAAATTATATATATATATATATGTACTTACTAATATTGAAGTGGAAGCCATAATTAGTATATTCCCACACTCACAATATATAAAAACAGAACTAGAACATATAGATGAACACGAGTTGATATTAGTTTGGCATATAAGGGCGCTACCACACTAGAGCGATGTCTGGACGCGCACGTGTGCCAGCCGCACGCTCGGGGCTCGCAGTGAGCGCGTTCCAGACGACCGCTCCTGCACTTGACTCATCAGACCTGCCCAGCGCCACAATGGGTTAAATAGAGCATCGAGTTTAGGACACGTTTTTCATACGAGTTACGTTTAATCTAATCAGAATTATGTAAAATACGTTCATACAAATGTTTATATCAACTTAATCTATAAAAACATTGATCTACATGGAAGACAGGAGGCTTTTACTGCCACACAGAGTCGATTACACGCTACTAAGGGACATTGAGGGTTTAGGAAAGAGATCTCAAAATAAAATACAATACATAGTGTCCTTCAAGAAGCGACCGCTTCCTTGACGGACACTGTTGCAGATGCATTGTATGCTGACCACTGGCGAAGTTCAACTCTATAGTTTCCACTGTTCATTTGCCCCTTGCTATATACAAAGACTGCTTAACACGTACGAAACTAGGTCTAATTCATCTCTAATGCATCTTTCCTATGGTGCGGAAGGGAAAAACGTGTACTCCTCTATGGTACGAAGGGCATAACTTTGTTATAGGATGTGGGTCTAATGGACCGCGTGTCGTACTAACGTCTAGTCATGGAGCGGGTCATTAACACCTCGTACCGCAATTACGGAAAGTACGCAAAAATTGATGCCTCAGCGAACGTTTTAAGTAATAAATTGACAACACTAACTATAAAGAATAGTTCTGGATAATATCTAGTTCAGATTATAGACCACTTTATAAAATTATAGCTAGTCATATTGTTACTGTTGTCTTCTTTATGCCGAACTTCCGTTTTGACTACGTACAGATGTAAAAATTATAACCAGATTAAGCTTTAAAATAACCCCGACATCGTCAAAGTATATTAATATCTATGACCAAAAGTTACGTCTCAATCGCTCATAGAAACAAAGTAAAAATCAAATATATATAGATATATTTCTGTCAGGATATGACGTAAAATTTCAAGATATGAATAGACTTTTCGATTTGGATTCAATCTTAGATCACATTACTACAATCATAGTGAGCAGTTCTTCTAAAACGTTCAGTTCAAAAGTTAATGAACTAAACAAAATTCCGCTATTCGACGTTCCAATTACTTTTCCGTCGCTTCTTCATTGTGTAAAGGACTTGTTAATTGTCATTATCAGTGCCTATTTGTGACGTCACATGGAGGGAGGGCATTGTGTCTGCGGGCGTGACAATAGCTTCCGCTAAGGTCATTGTCGTGCGGCAGACATCGCTGTACCTATGTTGGCGTCTATTAGTACCAAACTCACGAATAAGTCTTTAAAAAGTGGTACAAATATTTCGTTATACTCCAGGAGACTCTTGCTGTAAGGACCTGTCCACATCAACAAGTCACGTGGTACATGATGGTGTTGTAAGTAGAAATTCGTTACAACCAGTACAACTAGATGTCGTTGTTGGCACATTATGTACGCTCGTTATCTTTGACCCTATAAAATGTTCCTAGTGTTGTGCAAATGAAACATCTTTTACCACATATGTTATCTTTTCCTCCTTATTAGAGTGTAGGAACCTAGGGCACCCTTGGCACTGAGGGACGGTAATGTCCCATTCATTTTGTATTCATTGAAAATGATAATGAAACAATAATTGACAGTTAATCAAGTAACTGAACTAAACACAGTTATCAAACGAAACATGTAAACTTGTCTCTACCCTAATAAGGGATGAATTTTACACTGACGAGATGATACCAGTCAGACAAGAACTAGTTGCTAAGTCAGTTATATCAATCTAGTATTTGTCCATCTAACTGTTAAAGCTAGTCGTTTTACTAACAACCATATCTGCCTCGATGCTTAAGACACGGATGTTACCATAATAAAATATCTTTCCAGTGTTTTAACGTTAATTTAGATTTCTTTTCACACAGGGTATTGCCCCCAAATTTTGGCACAACCAAAATGACTTCGTCATTCTTAAAATAAAATTAAAAAAGTGTCAATGTATCCGATGTTTGCTACATTCTTGGCATCTCAAAGTATTTAAAAAAAAGATTTTATAATAGAATTACCAGTATATTTATTAGGTCAAGATCTTTGGCGCTGTTGCTGAGCTGTCATGGGCTCATTAAATATCTTTGACGTGTTCTTATTACCTCATTTTTTACGTCATTAAATTACAAAAGTTAACATTCAAAAATCTAAGTTATGGCGGCTAACACAGATATATAGTAGTACATGCTGTGCCGACCCTCCGTGGTGAAAAGGACAGGTTGATGATTAATCTATGAAGTTAGAACTTAACTTTGTCATGTTAACATGACTACAGAACATAGCCTATGGTTACTAAAACAATGTCATCCTCCTCGTGACATTTGAAGCACAGATAACGATATATTCTCTGCTGATGTTTCCGCAGTAGGACCTCACGGTTATTGAAAATATAGTGTACAATATATTTCGATCAGATGATTAAATGCTATACAAAAATCAAACACTACCAACCCAAGTACAGAGACTATCTTTAACTTCAATCAACCAATCAAACAACACATATATAAAAATATTAAGAAACACTTATCATGAGAAAGGTACATAAATCTTAAGTAAATTACATAACAATTGATACAATTTAAAACAGGATATAATCCTCTTTCCAAAAACGTTTACTGGTGTGGTGTCCCGCGTACCTCTCAATTGTCTAAATTGACTTAAATTATACAAGTATGGACACAACATGCATGTACGGTCACCGCTCATGATAAAACCACGTATTTATCACAAAAACTTTTAATAAAGAGCAAAATAATGTTAGTATAACATATAAAACGGCTTAACTCACGTGTAACTCGGTGTCAGTACCGACAATTTTTTTAGTTCAGTGAGCGACGGGCTGCGAACGCGCGGTAGTACCGTTCCCACTCACCCTGAAGATGAGCCCCCGATGGGCTCGAAACTAGTCGGTACTGACC
>JAODUI010000003.1:2991783-3006768 GCA_027563995.1 Papilio gigon
ACTAGTCGGTACTGACACCGAGTTACACGTGAGTTAAGCCGTTTTATAAGTAGTATAGTGAAATGGCTCACGAAAGTATTAATAGTTTAAAAACAAAATAATGTTATCTCGGAACCCATAGTCAGATATTAGGGACTTATATATGACGCAATCCTTACACAGATCTCTTACCTTTTCCACATCACACAACTTCAAATATTTTTCATCATCAACCTGCCCTTTTCCCTACGGAGGGTCGGCACAGTAATTACTTCTTCCATACATCTCTGTCAGCTCATATCTGAACTGACACATTTCCTACGTTTATCCTCGTTCACACAATCCATCCACACCATCGGTCTTCCTCTAACTTTATTGCCACCTACATTCAATATCATCATCTTTTTGATTTTGTGGTCATCATCTAGTCGCATAACATGTCCATACCACTCTAAACTTTTGCATCTCAATTTTCCTATCACTGGCGCTACTTTCAAACTTCCCCTAATATACTCATTTTTAATTCTATACCTTCTCACAGCACACTACAATGTTGTCATAGGCATCTCATACTTCTTATACACTATATACATACACATATTTATATAGCTTGGATTTACCCGTAGCGCAATCTAACCAAATGTTTACAATTATAACATCCCTTATCACCTCGGGTTATTCTTTATATATATTAGTATTATTTGTGTGGTCAGTGCCAATTCACAACAGCGATAAAACAGAGGCGCTTGCACTGTTTGCGATCATTCAATATACAAAGTGATGGTGTCAAGCTGAAGTTAGTTACTTACTCCGCTGGCGCAGCGACTCGAAGTGGATCTTGGCCTCCGACACAAGAGAACGCCAACGTAGCCTATCCTGCGCCATCTCCTGCCAGTTATTTAATTGAAAAGAAAAATCAACTTGAATTAAATACCGAATCAATTTTATTCGGATCATGTGCTGTCATTAATGTATTTAAAGGTATGAAACCTTAATTTATTTAGTGGCATATTGTATTTCTAACATCACGAATCACTATATTGTAAGTCGAGTGACAAGAACCCATATATCACATAATTTGTTCGTCTTCTTCTCCGAGTGCCATCTAACGAAGGTTGGCGACCATCAAGGCAACCCGAATCTTGTACACCGTCGATCTAAATATAGATCGCGTACTTTTTCCGTGCCACCGGCGCAGATTTTTTAGCCAAGAGTGTTCTTAATAATAATTTTCTCAACATTATTTGTTGAGCTCTCGATTATGTGAAGCGATTTTTTTTCCAACATTTTATATGATTACTTTTGTATCTTTTATAGTATATATCAGACGGCTAAATTCTTCACATAGTGCCATCTACGTACTTGTGTATTTGCACTTAGAAACAATTGAGGTATTATGTATTATCATAGACACTAAGTGCGGACGGTTGGAAGTCGTTGGATGCGGAAAGCGGCGGACCGCATACTGTGGAAGGCATTGCGAAAGGCATGTCCAACAGTGGACAGACAAGGGCTGTTGATGATGATGATGATAGACACTCAAAATGACATTTATTTAGTGTCTACATTAATAATAATTGGATCAATTAAACGTACTCTTTCGTTTCAGATAAAATGAAAATGGACGTGCGTGTCTTAGCTTTCTTCATTTGGTTCGCTTTCATAAAAATAACCGATAGCAAAGTAGTTTGCCTCTATGATGATGGTCTAAAATCATTTAAAATACGTCGTTTAACTTGTTACTCGTCACTAAGTCATAATACGTTGACTAGAGATGATTTATTTCAAGAAGGGGATTACTCAACCGTCAATCTTAGACTTTGTCAAATATCAGTTATAAATATTGACGGACTATTTAATGCCAGATTGGTTTGGAACATCAATTTATCAGAAAATAAATTGAAAAGCTTACCGCTGGGCGTGTTTGATATGAACACACATCTGGAAGACTTAGATTTGTCACTGAATCTATTAACAGACTTACCCGCTGGTATATTCAATCGGACGCGACTCAGAAATCTACATTTACAAGGTAATAATTTGATAAGCTTCGATACGGGAGTAATAAGTTTTATTTCATGGGAAATGGTTAGTCTATATGTGACTTGTAATTCTCTCGTTGGTAAGAATTTAAACAGTGTTATATTATGTGACATGGCGATATTAGATTTATCGGGGAACGACATGGGCGAAGTCAATTTTATGGGTAACGTTAAAAGTTTACAATATCTACACATGAAACAATGTTCATTGAAGGAAGTGCCGGCTTTTTTATCGACTGCAAATTTAAGCAAGCTGCTGGTATTGGAACTGTCGTTGAATGAAATCAAAGCCATTGGAAATGCTACGTTTGTTAAATTGGTGCTTTTAAAAACTCTCGATTTATCGAACAACCAGATTGAATATATCCATAGAGGCGCGTTCACAAACCTTCGTATTCTTGAAAAAATCGACTTGAGCAAGAATAGATTGTATTATTTTTCATTAGAAGTATTTCAGAACATACCAGCCTTGCACGAACTAGACCTATCATTCAACTTACTACGAAACATTAATTCTAGATCATTTGAAAACACTACATTAAAAAAATTGATTATTTCTAATAATAGAATAACATATTTATATCCTAATCAAATAACAAATATGTTGTCAAATGTAAAAAGTTTAGAAGAGATTGATTTCAGTGAAAATCCATGGCAATGCGCCTGTCTGAGAGAATTATTAAACGAATTGAGAAATGTACGTTGTCACTACAATAATTATATTTACAACGGAGAAAACGCCGTTTGTGTGACAACACCGGAATTCGTTTGCAAACGATATGAAGCGTCACACGAATTATTCATTAACATGTATGATGACTTAATTGCTCCGCGTTTAACAAAGCAAAGACTCGAATTTCCGGACGTGGATATATTAATGGAAGGGGCACCAAAAGTACCGGTTCCTTGTCGTCCTCGTCCACAGACAAACACATAGATGTAGATGATAGTCTGGAAGAACGCATAGACAAATTATTAAGTTTTTTTTTTTAATTCCGTGCGGACGATGTTCGGGCAGAAGCTGTAGTATAAGGGTATACAAAGACATATGAAAATTAAAGGAACATCATTAGTATTCAAAGATGGTACCGTACGGGACTGTGAGTAGCATTGTATTCGAAGCCTCGGCGTTTGATCCCACAACTGATAGAGGGAAAGTTGAGTTTCACTATAACAGTGAAATTAATCTTAACTTTGTGTGCTCACGTTAAATGCTCATGTAACGAACATTGTAATTCAATGCATGTTACAATTAAATACATTGCTATAACGTAATAAAAACATATGGCAGGAAACAATTTATGTCTCTTGATACGTAAATAAAACAATTATTGCATAATCTGTTGTATCTTAGTTAATATGTTGTTTTGTTATAACATTTATAATACAAATTTAAATAAAACAAAACACTTTAATTTTTACTTTAACACAGCCAATGACTCAGATTTTCAAGTACTAAACAGAACACAGAGGCACTGGACGTGTTAAATACACTTCAAGGACAAATGGTGTGGTTGTTGATAACATCCAATGCCCCCGTCACTGGCAAAATTGGTTGCTGTCTTGGATGGCCCCAAGGATAACTGGACGTTAGATACTCAATAGTAATGATTCTTATAAGAAATTAGAACTTTAGAACGAATATACTATAACGAACAGAGTAATTACACCGGTTGGTACTGAGAAGTAAGAAAAGTGACAAGGAAAAAATGAAAAACAGCAATAAATTATAAACTTATTTAATAATTAACCTACAATTAAAGTTTTTTCTTCAATAAATACAAATAAATAAATTAATAAGTTAACGTTTTTTTTACATTTACATTCGATGGCACTAAATGCGCGAACTTGCTTACTCGGACGTGTTCCTTCTGAAAAAAAAATAAAGTAATATGTTTTATAATTTTCTGATTGAAAGTATTTCGCAATTAAAAATATATTCAAAGAAATCTGCTTCACCTTGGAGTTATTAATCTGATATAGGTCCTCTTATTCAATCATGTTGAAACATGAAAATTTTATAGTTCATAAACGTGACATGTGCAAGTTTATTAGTAAACTTCGTACTGTTTGTCAGAAAGATTTTAAAACAAAGCGCACATGTTGTTTAAATTATACTTGAAACGATTCTTAAGAGCATTGGTGATAAGGTTGAAATTACTCTGTCATTTTATATTACATGTATAACATACAATATTGATTCTTAGTCACCTGTAATAGGGTTGGAATTCATAAATGTCGTCGATAACTCTTCGCACGCGGCACGTGACGCCACAAGATGGCGGGCGTGCATACACCGCGAGCGCGCGCTCCAATAGCTGCTGTGCCGATGTCAACTCTACCACTGTTAAATAAATTTGAACTTTACTAGTACTGTAATATTAATTATCGTAACAATACATTTAAAATAACTCATTTGTAGCAACAGGCAAGTGACACTTTTTATTCTTAATTTGCCAATATCAAGTTTTAAAATTAAATATCAAGATTTCCTCGGCATATCTGATACTAAGGTTCGAATTCAATGTCAAAACAAAATTGACCCTGTCATTTCCAAAATAAATATCCTTAAATAGTCTCACAGATTTACTTAACCACACACAGGGTTTTGAGTTTTGAAAAAAACTGGACATTTTTGTAAAGGACATAGACATAACGTAATAGTTTCACTATATTTATTGTCTTTTCGTAATATTTCTTGTAATGTTTAGTACAAATTTTAATAAAAAAAGGTTATTCCAATTTTTAAGATTAAAATAACTTATTGTCTCAAAAAATGTAATCAAAACTTACCTGTACTATGTCCAAACTGGCGGTCATCTTCATCGTTGGCGTTGCCGTTACCACCATCGTCTTTCTTAAAGGAAATGAGTTTCGGTATGACGAGCAACATGCACACCACAGCAATCATCGTAACGATCTTCTTGAATATAAGGAATTTGAGCATTAGCTTAGCAATCGTCAGTATGTCCAGTTTCAAAGATAATTTATCAAAGAAACTGAGACCCGGTGCTGTGTACGGTACACCGTAAGAAGGCTTCAGAGGTGGCCCATAAATAGGAGGAGGAGGCTTGTGGACCGGGGGACCGTAGGAGTGAGATGGTGGTCCATAAGATGCCGCGGGAGGGCCGTAAGATTGTGCCGGCGGACCGTAGCTCGGTGACGGAGGCCCGTAACTTCCAGATGGAGGGCCGTAACTTGAAGCCGGGGGCCCGTAACTTGGGGCTGGGGGCCCGTAAGTATTCGGAGGAGCATTGTACGTTATATCCGATTCAAATTTAACAGGAGGTCCATAATTAGAAGGAGGTAGGTAGCTATTTGAGGTAGTGGAATCGGGGTAACTGGAAGCGGAGGAACTGAAACCGTTGTTGTCACCGCTGGAATAGGGCGGAGAGTAATCGTACACCGATTGATAGCTGTCGTCGCGATTTGAAATCTTTTTCTCGCCGTCCTTCGCTGTTATTATAATAACGCCTTGCTTAGCTTTCTCTGCTTCTACGCGAGACTTCGAGTAGGCGTCTAGGTAAGTGTCGGTCTTCGTAGATTTATTCGTAGCGTTGGCGACGGGTCCTACGATCGCTGTCGCGCACGCACTCAAACATAATATTGACAAACAAATTCGAACAACTGCCATTTCGCTGTTAATCCTCGAGCTACCGTCCGAAAGAAGTTGTCTCCATCGATCGCGAGTGACGAATGACAAACGGCAACGACGCCCATTCAGTTTTCACTTTTGACTTACCGTAAAAGAACCTAAATATGATAATGGAACACAATTAAATTCTCCAAGTGACCCCAGTGCGTTCCGCATTGCTCATGGTAAGTAGGCGGGCCGCGGCGCTGCGCGCATGCTAATAGACCTCGCAGGCCCGTGCATGCCTCGGCGCCGGGGCACCTTCTGTGATGGGCTCCATAACGACCAGCCGTTTGTCATCAAATTAAACCTTTATTAGATCGTCATTTGTTTGTGAAAGTTTGACGAACGTCACGATTCACTAATAAAGAGGAAATTACAATAGACCGTTGATAGATCCTTGTTTACTCGTTCTTTATGAAGATATTTATTGTCTTTTCTTTAGAGAATTTAATAAGTAATTCGCTCAGCGTTCCATTTCGCCACTATCCAAAATTTAGTACTGGAAATTTGCCAATATAATGAATTTATTCGCGCAATTTATAAATCAAAGACGGCACCAGCATAAATGCATTTACAATCGTAATTTCTACTGATCAACGATGCGTTTTCACTTCCACCGTGAGCTGGGATCGCTAATATTTCAAATAACTTAGCCACATCTCGTGACATAATGCACATTGTGATCAGAATAATTTAGACTATTTCAACTTGTAACGGAACGTAATTCCTTGCACAAACTACGAATACCATCCATTACAAATGAATTTTAAATTACAAGCACTAAATTTTCCTTGAAAGCATCAATTTTATTTACGCTTACGTTAGATGTTAGGAAACAAACAGTTTTGTTTACACTGCAATATTTAATTTCTTTTTTTATACAGATAAGTCCAGGAAATACGTTCCATTTTGTAAAAAACTGCTCTTTTATTTCTTTTTTTTCTTACTGTTTTTGTCGATTTATATTTTCGTGCGTTAGTTTAAATAAGTAAATTTCTTTACCAGATATATTTTTTCATAACTGCTTATTTTCATGTTCTATACTATCTACATATTTTCGAATTGTTTTTATTAAAAACGAATTTAAAAAAAAAAATTCAATCCTCCCGCTTCCGTACTTCCGAAATCCGTCGCGCGCTAGACTGACGTAGTACATCATTTTGTTATATTAAAGTATTCAATAAAACGTTTGTCATTTTTAATTACATTAATTAAAATTATTTTTACGTAACCAACACTTCAAGTGCCGAGATTTCAAGGATAAGAAAAGACGACAGTTACTGCTGCATTTTATTATTAAAACTAAAAAAAAAACACTAATATTTATACTTCATTGTAAGGCATTTGGAAAGGCCTATGTCCAGTTGTGGATAAATAAAGGTTGATGATAATAAAACTCAACTAATTTTTATTTTATTCAAAGGCATTAGTCATTTTTAGACATCTTTCTTGAAAAAATTTGTGACACTTCCTTCTTTTTTCGTCTTTTGGTGAAAAGAAAGTGCTAATAGATTTAGTCCCAGCAGATTTTTTGTTGGGGCTCTCATCTATGTCTTCAAAGGTACATGACGCTGCTTTCTCTTGCAGCATGAGCTCCGCTGTGGACCAACTGAATCTCACCAACAATGGATACCCGAAGACATGGTCTATTTGTTCACGTATAAACTTTTTTGTCAATGGATCTGTAAAAAAATGTTTTTTAAATAATTATACTTGACCATGTATTTTTTTGAAGAAAGATATTAGTAGACCATGGTTAATTTACTAATATTTTATAATAACCATACCAGGTAAGCTTGAACAAGCTTGTTTTAGGATATGTCTCACAATAATCGAATGACGGAATTCGAACCCACGCCTGCTAGATCGGTAGTCCGTAACCTTAGCCATGTGGCTATTGTTGCTTTAAACTTACAATTCATAGTTAAATTGACTCATTAATGAAAAAGCTTCTGTTATAGGGTGTAATGTTTTTTTTTATTACAGTACTAAGATTTTTACCTCCAGGGTATCCACTACCGAATTGGGTATGATCAATGTTCAGACCCTCCTTGAAGTTCCACACTTTGAGTGCGTGGTCGCGCGTCACCTTCGCTACTATACTGGCCGCTGACACTATCGGATATATGGAGTCGGCTTTTTTTGCAACCTAGAACATAAAGCAATGAGACAGAGCAATAGGACAGAAGCTCCCAAAATATAAGTGTATACTGACTATAAATACGGCTTTAAACTGAATCCAAATTTCAAATTTAGAATCACTTTTTTTTACTTTTCAATTTTATTTTTATTTATAAACCTTATATATTTCAATTAAATACGAAGAAATAGGGATTAAATACCTTTTAAAGATTTAAAATTGCTTTTATAGACAGTTATTTTTAATGTATAATTTTATGAAAGACTAGAATGGCTAGATTTTTAGACAAACATATTAACAAAATTAAAATTGAAGACAGATTTACTTATTACAAAAAATATGCTTACTGTAATTTTAATATCAGGGAATATCTCTGATAATTTTGCTTGATACTTTTCAGGAGGACCAACAGTGTCAACATAGATTTCTGCTAAATTAACCCCACCGTCCAGCACCATCTGAATTAAATTAATTGCAGAGTTCATTGACACCTGGAAACATGGAAATATAAAAAAAACATTAAATATAAATCACACTTTCAAACAGCCAATATTTGGTATATAGACATTGGAATATCTAGTAAATGTAATCAAAAATTTAAATATAGAATTAAACATCAAAAAGAATACCGTTTACTTTTCACTATGTAACAAAAAAATATATAGCTAGCAAGATGTACATTACATGGAATAGAAAATAAAAATAAATTTATCAATGCTATATCACCTCATTCAAGGAATGTTTAGCTCTTCTGTACATGGAGTTTGAAATATACTTAGGTGAGATAACTTCCGCTTTCCATCCAACATTGTCTACAGATTCATGTTCTGTTAACATTTTCAAAAAGATTTCATCTCGTTTATCCTCCGTTAAAGCTTTAGAATCGGCACAACCTAAAGTTTCCAGTATTTTCTTCTGGTTTAAAGGGCAATAAGCCACACCATACACCATAGGCCCTTAAATTTTATAAAATAAAAGTTTAACACTTTAAATAATCCTAGTGGCACAGAATACAATACACGGTATAACTGTTTGTTTATTACGATATATAAATTTAGTTTTATATTATAATAAATCAAAAAAGTACTTTCTTCTCATTGCTCAAACATGTCTCTTTTTTCTATCTCAGCAATAACATAAACGGAAAAATTTAATTTATACCCAATACTGATCCACGGCCTGCTTCATCGACACCCAGCATGCAAGCCTCAGATTTACAAATAGAAGGGATTTCTGACGAACTAAGAAAGTTTTCAGCATTGTCTTTAGATTTAAGAAACTTTTTTAGCGCATCTAGGGAATCCATTATGACTGGTTTAATTAATCATAAAGTTCACACTTATTAGCTAAAATAGGCTTTAAAGTAGGTAAGAATTTTTCCATAACAAGTTTAGAGTCAAAAGTAGGATATCATTTTGTTTTGTTGTTGATGTAATTTTACCGCGTTTTGCTCATTTCTCTACAATCAAATTGAATTTGAAAGCTATCAAAATATCAACTTATCTACACTTTTAAGTTCAAACTTAAACTTTAACGTCCATTAGATAAGGATTTAATTTCAAAACGAACCAATATTTTGACAATGTCAGATTGACACAGGTAATAAGAGAAGAAAAAAGAATAGAGTCTAAAGACACAAAATAAAGAAATACAATAAAAATTAAAAAAAAAACAGAACGCCAATTGCAATTAACAAAAAAAGTGAGTATTACTATACTACTATAACAAGTGCTTTTTTCAAAACTTTCCCTATATTTGAAAATTTCATTCATAGTGTGTGAGCAAACAATATTATTATCCAGGATATGTTTACTTTAAATTAAGATTTATGTAAAATATAAGAATAAAAATAACACTCTTTTACAGTGTTATTCCCTGAGAATTTGATCATTTAAGCGCGAAGCCCGCTTAATGCTTCCAAATGAGTGCTTTGATATTAAGAATTGTCATTAACGACTTATTAGTTAATTTTGTTTACAAACATAATATTATAAGCCAAAAAGCAATTTGAGAAACAATAAAATGTAACATTTATAATTCGTTAATGACGGAAATAATTCCCTAACGTTCTATTAAAGTTTTCAAGCGCTGAAGCCGCTTGAAATTTTTCGAAGAGGTAAAGTCTATAATTCATTTCAAATTCAATGACAAAGACGCATCCATAAAGTGCAGTGCAGTGTAGCAGTAGCATAATATTTTTAGATGTAGAAAATAAGTGTCATCTGCATATTTATTTAAACCTTAGTTGTATATATCGAGCGCATAAAAGGTAATGTTATTGTTTTATTCACTACTATTTTACAGCGTAAATTTATTTAATCGTAGTAACAACTGTAAACTCGTTTGTAGGTTAGAGTAGTGCGATATAATATGCAGAACAACCCCCAGGAGCTTTCATGGCAGGCGATCCAGGCTATCGTGGGGGTTAAACTACCTCCGAATGTGTTGCGATTCGACGATATTGGGTTCCATTTAGTCAATAATTCGGCTTCTAGCGCCGAAGATTCCGACTCTGATGTGGAAATCGTTGAAAATGAATGGGAATCGGACAACAACATTTCATCCAAACCTGAAAACTCTGATAACGAGAAAACATCGCCCGACAGAGAACAAAGCGAGTCTCCCGTTCTTCATCTCGTAGAGCCCGATAACAATAATTCGGACAAAGTATCATTAGATTACAGAGACTATTTAGTGAAAATGGATACCAAAGATAACTCAGACATAGACCAAATGATACAATCACAGATCGACGATGCGGATAGTTCGAATGGGAATGTTTTGTCGATCGAGAACTACCTAGAGGTAACTTTGTCGACGGACTCGGAGGCCAGCCATACTTGTAGCCGGTGTAACCAGATGTTCCCCACTGAGCAGTTGCTCAACGCACACGAGTGTAGCGCCAAACCCACCGAAGAGAAGAAATACCCATGTCATATGTGCTCTGAAAAGTTTCCAAGTTATTGGGAGTTGAGAAAGCATATAAACAGTCATTTTCCAGGAATGTTAGACTCTAAATCAAGTTTCTGTCATCTCTGCCAAAAGGACTACACAAAGACGGGCTTCATGAATCATCTGAGAAAGCATACCGGGGAGAGGCCATTTGTTTGTGAACTCTGCCACAAAGCGTTCTCACAATCGAGTTCTCTATCAATCCACATGAAGTTCCATCTAAATGTGCGCAAACACGCTTGCACAGTTTGCGAGAAGAAGTTTGTAACAAAGAGTGAACTCTCCCGTCACATGACTGTGCATACAAAACAGAAGTCCTACTACTGTGGGGTGTGCGATAAAGCTTTCACTCGCTCTGACAACATGAAAAAGCATGAAAAAACGCATGGTTGACAATTTATGTTTAATTTCCTGTCTTATGTTAATTGCACCACATCCCGCAAGCTTGTGCATTTATGACAAACAGTAACAAAGCTGTGTCCCCATCTTGAAATGTGTATAACTCAAAATGTTGGATGTGGTACTCTTATCATGGAACTGTTGTTTCCGATTCTCTAATTGCCAAAAATATTTAGTCATATGATTTTTTTTTTAATGAAAAGATTTTCATTGTTTTATGCCAAATTTAAAAGTTTGATTGCCTAGTTTATATTTTAGTCATTATGGTGTGTTATGTGAGTTTTTTACTCAAGGTGTGTCGCTGTAGTTGCTTTTATATTAAGGATTTGATTCATACATATATAAATGCATGTTTGGGATACATATATGTAATGTTAGTGAATGCCTTCTCAGGTGCTTTAGTATAGTCACATATCTCAATCCAAAGTTGCCTTTTAGATATGATAAAGTGATATGTTACTTGGATTTAGGTCAAAATGCCCAAAGTTTCCGATTGCTGTACTGCAATGTTTGCTCTAGATAAAAAACGGGGCCTTTGAACTTGAAACATATTGACACTAAAGTAAATAATTGTTCCTGCTTCTCTAAAGAGCTTTAATGTAAATGTATATTTTTGTACATGTTTACTTGAGATGATGCCAAATGAAGTGTCCTTTTGCCAAACATTAGATAAGTAATAAAAAATGACTTTAAAACTGTTGTAACCAAAGCAATAATAATATCTTACGTGCCTGTCTATATTGTGTAACAAATACCAAATAACTTCTTAGACTTTATATATTGTAGTGGATATGCCAAATTGGATCTATAGTCAATAATTTTATGTTTTATTGTAATTATTATTTAATTAGCATTGTATAGCACCAAAATTATTCCCTGTGTAATGGTCTCACGAGATAATTATGTTAAGCCATTTCGAACAAGTAGATCACTAAGCGTAGTTAAGTTACATCGACTTCAGTGTTGTCCAATGAACAAAGCATCACAAATATCTTGTTAGTCACAATTAACTTGTAACGTGTAGGAGAAAAGTAGTTTATAATGAATGACAAAGTCAAATATTTACTGTCTTTCACTATACATATGTTTAAATATTGCTCTGTCTATATTATTAAATATTTTAATACAAAACATTTTATAGAACATTTTATGTGTAGAGTAAACTAGATGTAAAACAATTGAATATTAAACCAAAGTTGTATTTACGGGCGGTGCCACATTTGGAAATGAAAATTAAATTGTCATGTAAATGTACTAAAATATATTTGTGACAATTTTTTTTTTAATATATACATATATAGGAATAGGCAATAATTACATTTTAATATATTTATTATATATTTAAAATATTTACGAGTTTTTAGGTTCATGACTCATTTATAGAGTTAAGGATTTGAGCCAAATGAAAATACACAAAAATCTACAAGACTGACAATAATATTCAGAGTAGATATTAACGTGAGCACAAAGCATGCCTTATATTTATTGAAGCCTAACTAGAAGAATACTGCTATTTTAACTATTTATGGAAAATGCACCTCGTTACGAACTCAACATGACAATTAGTTTAAGATCAGTTTACTAATGTTTTATGGAGAAAATGTAATTGTCGATTTTATTAAAGAGTTGTTTGTTGCAAGTCATCTTTTATTTTATATCTGAACTAAACGCGTCGTTTTCCCTTTGTTCTAGGTTAATCTAAGATGTCGGCCAGGTTGCGTAACCTGAACCCGTACCAATTGCACAAGTATTTAGTTAATGTATATTGTTTAAATAAGAAAGGCTCGACTGCGAGTCTGACGCGGGACGCGTCCAGAGATCGCACGGACCTGGACGTGATCAGAGACAACCACAAGTTCCTGTGGGAGGACGACGACGTAGCCGACACGTGGGAGAAGCAGCTCGCTAAAAAATATTACGACAAACTCTACAAAGAATACTGTATCTGCGATCTAAGCAGGTATAAAGAGAATAAAGTAAGTTTTTCTCATAAGTTGGATACCTACTAAATACTAGCTACCTTTTAAAATGCTTATAGAAGTATTTATAGCGTACGGGATACTAGCAACGGAACATTTAATATCTTAGTTGGATTACCATAATTCTAGTGTTAACGGTCGATACTACTATAATACCGTTACTATTTGCATTCAAACAATGCTACATTCGAGATGATATAATGCGTCAGTAACGGTCCCCTAAAGGTTACGTCGGTTACCCTCGTGAAATTCGATTAAGTTTTTTTTTTGCCTGCAAGACCTTCCTTTGTGCGCTATGCTGGGGTGCGCAACAATAACCATACTGCCTTTTTGTAGGCTAAATATAGTCCCCGCGCGCTCACCCGGACCGGCCGTTATGTGAGAGCACATCTGCCTCCCGCTCTCTATTCATTTTTATTAGATGCGGAAAGCTTTAAATTGTTACCGTTCAAACCGACCTACATTAAGAGTTTAAATTTAGCGGCAATGTTAAAAAAAAGATTGAATACTAGATTGTTATATAAAAGTAGTTATAATTTAATTTACGTCTTGATTTATTACATTCTTTTGATATCAAATAAGGTTTCGATAAATAGTGTGTTGTTAACATAATCTTTATTGCAAACTATCTACAATAAGATGTAACAAGTGTGGAACTCGCCACCGTCCGTCAACGTCATAATCCCCGCGCTCAATTGTTTGTACAGTGAGCGACCAAGATATTAGCCATTAGGACCTATTGCATCATTTTGCTTACGAACCTTTTCGTATACTGTACCAAGGCGCAGCTGTGACGTCATCAGACTTAGTACAGGGTACACTAGTGATAATTATCTACCAAAATAATTGAAAAATATTTCTATTTATGTATGAAAATTATATAATTAAGATTGCACCGAGGTCAGAATACAATTATATCTTAAGGTAAATAACAACTAATTAACTTTTCGTATTCTCTTAGCGGGAGTTATGAGCGATCAAAGAATGGCGGAATTGTTTGTCAATTTTGTACTTCCAATGTTGATTTGGGAACATGTGTGTCTAATTATAAAAAGTAATGTAAAAACAGAATAATAGTTATTTAACGTTGAAAGATAATTTTTTATCTATTTAATAAAATCATTCCTTTTTTCTTCTGACTTAATATATAATTGAATAGTGTTTCAAAATTGAGACACAAGATTCGAGACGTAAGTATTTTTTTTTCTTCAAAATGTGATTCAAATTAAATATAAATAAATCCTCTATATAATAAACAAGTAGTCTATAAACCACAAAGGTTACACGTTTGAGATAAATATAGTGAAAAGGTCACGAATCTTCAGCGCGAATTAACGACCAATGTTTATATTATTGCCTATTAGACTTAATTTGTAATTCAATACAGAAAATATTAAATTTCATTAGTATATACCATCAATGGATTTTAACACATACGCCATTACTAATCGGTGGCAACTTGTTAACGAAACTGGTGTAGACAGATAAAGGCTTAGATGTATAAATGAACAAAGATGAGGAAATTCAAACTAATAAAAAACCTGTTGTACGGCGATCTATAATATACAACTCAACATAAACCTGTCCTTTTCCCATAGAGGGTAATCACAGTATATAATTATTTTCCATACATCTCTATCAGCCGTCATATCCAAACTTGCACACAATCCATCCACATCTTCGGTCTTTTCTACCTTTATAGATATCCACATTCAATCTCATCACCTTCTTATTAATGTGCTTATCATCATAACATATATATATATATATATATATATAATATAATAGTACAATAAAAATCAATTTGGTCACTAAGTCAATCTGATAATGTGGCATTTTGATTTGTGGGCCTGTTGT
>JAODUI010000003.1:3006868-3017169 GCA_027563995.1 Papilio gigon
ATATAAATATATATAATATAATAGTACAATAAAAATCTATTTGGTCACTAAGTCATTCTGATAATGTGGCATTTTGATTTGTGGTCCTGTTGTAAAGTTAACTGTAAACTCATCCGTGTTTATTCCGTGTTCTATTGATTAAATAATGTGTTTATTAAACTATTCGGTACATACGTACTAAATATTTGGCCATATTCACTTCTATCTGTACATAATGTATTTTGTAAGGTAGCGTTGCGGTGGCGCGTGGAGAGGGAGGTGGTACTTGGCAAGGGTCAGTTCCAGTGCGGCAACAAGCAGTGCCACAGCGACAAGGACCTCAAGTCCTGGGAGGTCAACTTTGCATACCTTGAGGATAAAGAGAAGAAGAACGCTCTTGTGAAACTTCGTAAGTTTAAAAGATGTCTGTCGAGTTTGCGATCACAGTGAGAAAATGTATTATATTGATTGCAACACTTTAGAAGTAATTTAATTTACAATTAAATAAGATGTAAAATATTTTATTTATATATTTATTCATTAATTCATTAAGTTATTCATTAAGCCATTTATTAATTCAATCATTCATTAATTTATGTATTATGTACGTGACTACACAAAATAATTTCATAGTTATTAAAATATCAAAACAAATAAATTATCTTAAATTTAATTGATATCCGATCTTCAGGCCTGTGTCCGGAATGTTCCGAGAAATTAAATTATAAATCGAAAAAGCGCGAAGTTAAAAGATTGAAAAAGAGCCAGAAGAAGAGAAAAGGGAAAGATAAATTTAATGATGAGACGGAGATCCTTGCCGACGTATGTGAAGAAAGTGTGGACAATCCGCCGGAGCCCAGCTCTTCCACGGAGCCGCTGCAGTCTGACGACAAAGACGGATCGCTTTGGAAAAAAGGTAAGATAGAAAAATGTAGGTTCTCAGTAACACCAAATTACAAAATCTTACCAGCATTGCTTTCATTCTTGGAAATGTCAAAGAACATTTTTTGTACGTGTTTCATAAATTCATCACCAACTTGCCCTCTTCCTTTCGGAGGGTCGGCACAGTATGTACTACTCTTCCATACATCTCTGTCAGCTCGATTCTGAACTCGCACACTTCTTACGCACTCTTACCTTCGGTCTTCCTCTACCTTTATAGCCATCCACATTCACTCTCATCACCTCATGTGTTTCATAAATTGAAATATAAAAAATGACTGCAGGTGTCCAAGAAGTTGAAGAAAAGACTCGCGAGGAGGAATTCGAAGAATATTTGGAAGACTTACTTTTGTAGACTTCACATGAGGAGCCGTTCAAGTATTACGTTAGCAGATTTATTACAATTATTCACCTCCCCCCCACTCCCTTCCACCAAAAGTAAGCAAAGCGCGTACCCCCCTTCCTCCCATGATGTAAACATTGCTATATGATTTTTTCGAATATATCCTAATGTTTTTAATTATCTATAAGCAGCAGTTATAGTTCGTTTTCGTTAGTTATCAAGCATAGACAATGTGTAGGTTGCCAATATGTGTAAAAAAGTAAAACTACTGCTGACGTAATCACCATCTCGCCCCCCCCTCTATCATCAAAAATATGCAAAGATTACAGTGCATACGTAATATTTGCTCGGACACTAACGGTTGGATTCCATTGTTAAAAAAAAAATTCTCATAATCTTTGAAGAAAACGGAAAACATATTTTAATAAAATATACAACTTTAGAATTAAAAAAAAATATATTATAAACATGTAAATAATACACAAATTGAACATTTTAATTGTTTTTATTTCGTTTTATTTGAATTACATTTAAATATTTTGTGTGATATGATAAAAAAAAAATTATATAAAAAATCACTCCCTATAATCACATCGTTTCATAACACTAACATGAACAATACTTTGTACCTACAATTGTACAGTATTTTTAAGAATTCAAAACATATGTATACATTCGCAAAGGAATTTAAAGCAAATAAACAAAGGCAAAAGTATTTTAAATGCATTATTCAAATGAGATTTTATAAACCTTGCAGGGACATTTTTCAAACGGCACAAAATATAATTTACATGACAAATTTTCCTTAAAAAGCAGCGAAAATAAAGTACATAAAGCAGTATAAACATTAACATAATAATTGACTTAGAAAACGCAAGTTAACATGAAATATAAATGTATAGCCTCGGGAAGGAATACATACGACTTAAGTGAATTTCCACTGCCGTATATTTAAAAAAAAAAACTGTTTCATAGTCGCTACGGCAGTGGAAACGCACGTTAAGGATTTATTGTTAATTCACAATACAAATAGTTAACACTCTGGAGCTCGCTACTTTCCCTTATAGGGTAGGCAAAATACATTTATTAAAATAATAAACAGAATTGTAAGTAACGAAATTAAATCATGATTATAAGCTTTTAACGTCTTAACCCAATGGGGTAGACAGAAAAGGACATGTAATTTTTCTTTATAAAATGATCTATTCCGACTCGAACGTGTCTAGTTCAGTAATTTCTAGAAAGTTTTTGTAATAACAATAAAACCCATGTTAATAATGGTTCGTTTTAAAACATTATAACTGTTATATCTAGGCCTTATACAGCTAACAACGATGTGTGTAGTCCGTTCTAGCAATGTCATATTTTATGCGAACAACAACACATTGACAATAAAAATTCCAAGTTTTACCTTACTGCTACACCCAAAGTCATTAATTAAACACTAAGGAAGACTAAGCGTAGATTTAATATGAGAAATCTACACGACAAGTCTGCTATGTGACCATTAAGACTGTGTAGAGGGTGATTTAATTCAAGCAAAAGTTATTTTGAACATTGTAAAATTAGTTTGCCTTTAAAAAGTCTTGTTGGCATAAAACATCACAAGTAAATTGAGCAGACTGCATATTGTATATTAGGGCGTAGCATTACGTATATCCCGTTACAAATGAACAATTAAACTTGTAAACAAACGTCACTTTCCAGACATGGCGGCCATTACTGGCGTCTGTCTTCATCTATTCACTCTGCAATCTCCAGTAATCAAAGCAATCTTCAGATCGATTTACGGATTGATTATTAATTTCAACCGATAAACATATAATAAACCGTTGTCCGGTTATATTTTAAAATTTTACTAATTGTAATGTACAATATTTAATCATTCATTTGGAACATGGTATGTAAATCTTACGCGTCCTGTGCGATGTCCCGGTGTTGCCGCGGCGGCGCCTAGGCGTCCTCTTGGGTGCTGGACTTGGCGACGTCCTCATCATCGGAGCAGTCATCGTCGTGCGTGTGCGTCAGCTGCCGCGGGGTCTCCGGCCGCACGTGGGGCACTGACGCTTGCGTCTGGAAGGTTTTTACAAGTTACATACATAAAAAAAAAACAATCCTTTAGTAAAAACTATTTGAACAACAAAGTTAAAATACGATTTTAATTATTAAAATATGGGTATAGAAGTTATCATATATCTTGGAGCTCGGAACATCGCTGCTCAGAACAATACTTGGAGTGGGTATGGGGGTGGGGGCTAAAGGGTTGCGGGGGGAAGACTGCGCAGCACGCAATAACCTTGAATCAACAACATATTTAAAAGGACGTATGACTACTGAAGAATGTAGGCCTTAGTTTAACACCTTTTTAGCATATTTTTTTAAATATCCACGTCATACTTTGACGGACACTGACCTTAACGTCGGGAAATTCCTTGGCTGTTTCGCGGTGAACCGATGTCTCTTCCGCCAGCGCGGGGTAGGGCCGCTGGGCGCTGGGGTGTCTGGAACTATTGGAAATTACAATATATTATCTAGAATATTTAATTGAATATTTATAGAAATACGTTTTTCTAAATAACTTAGCGACTGAAAGCTACCTATGCCTTGTGTCTTGAGAAGGAACTTCATAAAATCATATTAAACCGTATATTGTGATAATTGATGAGATTGTATGTGGATGGCTATAAAGGTAGAGGAAGACTGAAGAAGTTGTGGATGGATTGTGGGGAAGAGGATATGCTAGAGAAGGGTGCGAGTTCAGATATGACGGCTGAAAGAGATGTATGGCAGAGTAGTACTGTGTCGACCCTGCGATGAGTGATTGTGACGTATTAATGTATAGTGGTTACCGGTCGATAGTGGGCGCGTCGAAGGTGAACCGCTGCTCGTGCGCGACGGTGCTCTCGTGCGGCATGAGCATGGCGGGCGCGCGGAACATGTAGCAGAACGGGTAGTACATCAGGTTGAGGAACGACGCCGCGTACAGGTCCGCGTACCTCACCACCTGCACCACACAACACAATTTAAAGAAAGTAATCAAAACTGCTTATGGTCCTTCGAGTCGGATATCCTGCGTATCTCTCTGATTCTGGCGAATGCAGTTTGTTCTTTTCACTTTGGTAGAAATATTTAATTCAAATTCTAGTTACAATTTTACCTGTGAGGAGAAGAAGGTCTGTCTGGACCCGGAGCGGAAGAGGGAGCCGAGCATGCCGTACGCGAGGTCCATCTTGTGCGTGACGTCACGGATCGAGCTGCGCAGCTTCGAGATGTCCGGCTTCTCCTTTGTGCTCGAGTCCAAGTCTCTGAAGACCACATCACAAACATATTAAGTTTCCAGAGCCAAAAACAATCTTAAAAAAAAACATGTTAACACCTTTAATACCCTTTTATAATGATTCAATAAGACTGCAGCTTTCTTACAATCTTTTTTTAACAATGTAAATTGCATTTGAGAAGGCTATATTAATTTAAAAAATTACTATTGACATGATTACAAAGATATTTAAGAAAAACATTCTATTTGCAATAACAGTAATTATGGCTACTCATGTCATCGATAGCAAAGTGTGTCATTAGTAATCGCTTATTGACACCAAACAAACAATGTCATGTGTGAGACAAGAAAGATTGATTAGACCCCGATGATGCGATATAATCAGAGGCTCTCACAGTATTTATTACTGCTGACATTTCAATTAAATCTATATAGGACAGTCCAATATACAATTTTCGAGCAACTAAACAGATTTTTTTCAGGACAACGCTAAAAGTTACGCTTGTCGAATAAATCTCATTTAAATTCTTCTAATTTAGTCCTGGTGTGTCGTGGTTCGCGAAAATTCACACTAAACTGCGATATATGTTGAAACAATATTTAACATAGCAATATCTCCCTTTACCCAAGTGTAGTAATTTTCCTAATTCAGAATTCTATATTCGGCAAACTACTACAGATAGACTTTGTTAAAAATGTATGAAAACAATATACAATGTATATTAATTATGAACTATTGATACATCCATACATACACATAACCTATTTAATTTGAATAACCAGTTCTAACTGTATGCAGAGTAACAAAACAATGTTAAAGGTCAAATAAATGTTTACCATCTACACTGCGAGGTGTGAAGAGGCTGTTTTATTGAAGGTACTAATTTTTGCACAGTACTGACACAAATTATCGTGTACTACATTTTACACCATACTAGTTGTCACCCGTAACTCCGTCCGCGGGGAATTAAAGAAAAATATTATTGGTCTATGTGTTTTTCCAGACTATCAGCCAATTTCACCGCGATACGTTATGTCGATTTGGAGATAACTAATAAAAAACATCTTTACATCTATATCTATGCATCTAAACTTTTCCGTTTATAATATTAGAAAATGCGGTTAAGTACCCCCAAGTGTTAGAATCACTGTGCGACAAAGACAATGCTCTACAAAAATGATTCCAAACAATATTTCTATCTTCCTCTCGCCGTCTCAACTCAAATACAGCATGTCATAGCTAGCTTCGAGACTTACTTGTACATATCTCCCAGCTGCACATCCAAGTTCTGCAGCTGCGCGAATAGCTGGCACTTGTCAGTCCACACGTGCAACTCCTGCACCAGCTCCGGAACTATGAGGAAGGTGCGCCAGCCGCCGATCTTCTTCGACTTGAGGATGTCGCCGAAGATATGATCACCGATGTATAGTACGTCCTTGCCTTTAGCGCTGATCAGCTCGGTGAACACGTCGCAGGAACCTATGAAATTATTTACCTACTTTACTTACATTCTGTTTACTCACAACATTAGCCAAATCCACGAGGGAGGCATTATCAGGAAATGCGTAGTGTTTTTTTTTTAAAGAAGAAACTGGCGCTTGACCTGGATCCCACTTGAAGTGGTGCGGTCGAAAGATAGTACGTTTAGTAAATGCCTATTGACTCCATTCAAGAACGTCCGTATATTTGTACGAAATATTGACGCGTGTTCCGAAACTTTGCTGTACTAATATTAATATCTCTGTCATTCCAAAGAGAGGGAGAGAGAGAGTGGGAGAGAGAGAGAGATGCCTATATACTTTTATAGACAAGTGAGGACAGTTGAAGGTAATGGTTGGATATTAGTTTGCATTTTCTAGGCCTAAAATAATTTCATACGAATTCTGTTCATATGAACCAGCTATTCTTTCTCCTGATTACCTCCAGAATAGACGAGACCCTCATGCAGCGGGCCGACGTAGTATCCCATCTTGAGAGCACCCGTCTGCGTGTCCACCTGGCGCAACGTGGTGCCCTCGCCGAAGAACAGCGGCTTCTTCGCGTCCACAACTATCCAGTCGAAGTAAGTCCTCCAGTTCCTGTGAGGGTCACTCGCCTGCACGAAAAAGTTGAATATTAAGCAAGTAGAAATAGCTTATAGTATAGGTTAAAACGTCATGTTAGTCACCAAACCATAAACAATGTTACATGACCTTTAACTCTAAGGTTTTTTTTTCTGTATTCACGTCTATCATTTTTTTTAAAACCTTCAACTCTTTAAAGTAATTATATTAAAATTGACTGAAAAAAAAGTTGACTAAAACACATGTATGTAAAACTTTTGCCAAACTTTAACCAATGTACTGTTATCAGGCATCAATCTCACCCACAAGTACACCAGCGTCACAACTAAGAAACTTAATTGAGTATTAAATGATTCAATGAATATTCTAACCATTATCATGAACTATAATATTATATCATGTTAATCTACAGACTTATTATTAAGTGTGATATCGACTTATATAAGGTGATTAATTTATCTATTAATTGTTGATTATAAAATAAAAGAAAACTATCATTGTATCAGAATTCGGGTGATATGAATAAATTATGAATTAGCAACCGGTTGAATTCAAACCGGTTGGTCGGTTGGTTAATGCAAGACCGATATCAAACACACATTCCAAAGCCCACTTTCTGTTTTAACGTATGTTACCGGCTAATTATGTTGAACCGATTGTTATTTGATCGGCAAATCATCAAAATACAGAAATTTGTAAAGACTACATTTAGTTAGCCTTTATTATCTGCACAGAAACGCTAACGAAGTAAATTTACAAAGCATCGAAATTACCAATTTGTAAACAAATTCCCGCAACCTTGACCAAGTCATCGGTCCGTCGTGCGGGCGGCGCAGGACCGGTTATCGTGGCAGTCTATGGGGGAGGCCTACGTCCAGCAGCGGACTTCATTAGGCTGATAATGATGATGATGATGCAGTTTTCAAGCAAAGCAAATTCGACATGCAGTTTTGCAGTTTTAAATTTTTTCTAGGATAAACACTAATATGCGATTTATGCAATTTACCGGCGACATGCACATGTTTGCCAGTTGGCATACAAAACCTGATTAAGTTGAAAATTATGCAATACTTCAATGCCTCGAAGCAGAGATAAGTGTAAACAAGATAAATGAATTAGCATGATTCAAATTTTAATTATTATTTAGTTACATTAAAGAATAATAATATTGGTAACTTATCAAAAATGCTAATGTTTTATTAATAAAAATAAAAAGTCGTTTTCTTTATACTATTATAATAGTTAAGTTCAGACGAAGATTTTATAAACGTAATAACTAGCAACACTAACAGAGTAATTTTACGACAACTTCCCGGAATTTATTGTCCCATCTCGGACAATTACGTTCCGTTGACGCACGCGACGGCCGTAAACAGTTGCTTTAGATTATATCTGTCGCGTCACTGAATCTTAAGACTGTATACAATATAACCCAATCAAATTTTATATATTTAAGGTACACTTACAGTAAAATTACCTCACTTTCATTATAACATATAAACAAAAAAAGACAAGAGACAGATAGTTTGACCAATTACAGGCACAGACAACGTTTACAACTTAAGAAAAGACCATACATTTAGATTTCCCCACTTGTACAGCAACAAATAATGTAATTACAAAAAAAATGACGACTTCATGCTGACGTCATCGTTCATTGTAGCGATCGATAAGTCTGCGTTCAGCAGTGGACTTAGCTGATGATGTTGATGCCGACATTGAGAACGCTAACAAAATTACAATTAATTAAGCAAATATAAGTCCCGCAAGATGGAGGGATGATCTGGTCAAGTTTGCGAGAGCATCCAGGATGCTCTTGCAAACTGATTAGGGCGGCCGAGGAGCGATCGTCGGCGATCTTTGGGGCAGGTACTTTTGGTACCTTTGGTGATTAATTTTATATAACTTGTTAATCGTATTAAGCGCCAATAGCCTAACGGTTAAGGGTACTGATTTCCGATAACATGAACGTGAATGTGAATCCCGTCAATCGACTATCGTGGACCATATCTTAGCACAATCCTATAACTTAGTTGTAGTGGTAAAAGAAATATGAGCTAAATAACAAAAGTATGCTGACTTTAAAAAAAAATACCAAGTCTGTGACTTGATGTAAATAAAAAAAAGTATAAGGACATCACGATAACAGTTTATGTAAATGTCAACTCACTTGCGCGCCATGCGGGAAATCGAACAAATAATTCATTATTTTATCTGTGAAGTTGTAGTCGCTGTTTGTTAGCAGGAACAGCTTGGCGCCGCTCTCTGTGATCCTGGACAGGAAGGTCGGGAGACGTGCGTCCTTCTTCAGGAACAGGTCCAGGTTCTCTATGGTCTTCGACTTGAGGTCCCCGTGTATGTGGACGTAGTCAACCGCGCTCCGAACATCTTGGAATATAGATCTGAATGACATCGCCAGATCTCCACATCTTACACCGGTCTTCTCTCTGAATACAATTAATTAGTTCTTAGGACCTCGTTAGGTTAAAACCAGGGATGTAACGGAAGTTTTACATCGGAACCTAAATCGGAAGTGGCGAAAATCAAGTTTAATGCGTTCAGAGTCTTCAACTTTAGACTATAAGTATGGATAAAAGCTTCGCTTTCCGTGAAAACCTTTATTTTTTTCAGCTATTTTTACATTTAACTGACCATGAATGCATTTGAAATTGAAAGTACAAAAACAATCGAAAGTTCTGTCTTTTCGGAAATTACGTAGTTAAAACGTTCACTACACACTTGCCTTCGAGCTTTTATTAATAACTTAAAAATAGTTATATTAACACAAATACAATAACAACATTTTCATTATGATTTTGGGTATTTAAATATTTTGTCTCCGTCTGGCTGGTTATAATACAATAAATATTAATATTAATACAATAAAATTAAAACTAATATAAATAATATAAGATTATAAAATATACTACAGAACGAATAAATACACATATATACATAGATAATCCAGACGGGATTCCCTCGGCAGGGGAGACCAAACGGCAGAGGGTCAGGGAGAGAGGGAGAGAAACCGGCGGACAATTCGACAATTATTATTATTATTATAAAAATATTTCAATACCTTGTATACTGCGGTGAGTTTGTGAAGAAATCAATCAAGCACGCAATTAAATACGTCTCCGGCAGATTGAACAATGTGTTCAGCACGTACACCCTGGACTCGTCCAGTGTCAAGAACTTATTTGGATACAGCTCGTACACTTGGGTTCTGGAAATAGAATAAAATATTCAACAATCTAAAAATTACCTACGATTTCATGTTATGGTAAACATAATTTAAATCATAATCAACCTTTCCACTACAGAGGGTCGGCACAGTAATACTCTTCCACACATCTCTCTCAGCCGTCACATCTGAACTCACTCGCTTCTTACGCATATACTCTTTCACACAATCCCACACTTTCGGTCTTTTAGTCATCCGCATTCAATCTCATCGCCTTGTTTATTTGTTCATCAGTTAATATACTTTAAATATGTTTTTTTATTCCTTCATGGTAACTTGTTGTCATCTTAGACATATGAAATACACCACTTGTAAAACGGCTTAACTCACGTGTAACTCGGTGTCAGTACCGACTAGTTTCGCGAGGCGAGTGAGCGACGGGCCACGAACGCGCTATAGTACCATTCCCACTCACCCCGATATTCTCTCACTCTTAATATCGCATCGCGCAT
>JAODUI010000003.1:3024052-3040702 GCA_027563995.1 Papilio gigon
CGACCGGAGATTGTCACTTATGCTGGACGATGAGTCAATCACTTAAGTACCACCATAAGTAACTCAGTGTAATGATCGGATACCGCAGCAGTATCTGGTCAAATAGAAGTAACTTCAACATATGACACTGCTAATGATTTCAAAGAATTTGATCATCGCTGACAACGGTCTATTTAAAATTATTATTCAGTACAACTAAAAGTGTTAAAATTTAAATAAAACTATTTTCGGTAAGTTAATGAAACTTGGTTCAACATACGTATAGTACAAAAACATACGGAAGAAAAGTGATGAGATGCCACATGATTTATATACAATTAAAATGATTTATATAAAACGCATTATTCTTTATATAATCATCGATACACAAGATATGCGGCTAGCCATCAATACTCTGCGGTTTGTAATTTAATTCTATCTATTTTGTTACAAAACAACAAGGTTAGGAATATTAAAATTATACTACACATACTAAGAACACGAAGTTATCGTTTTCGAACACGCAATACAATTTGACGTGCTAATATGACTTATAAGTTTCCATTGCCTTCGAATTTAGATAAGGATTACGTGAAGACGTGTGACGATAACGGGGACGCGACGACCACGAAATGAAATAGAAAATTATGCAAATGAACACGGGCCGGGCCTCGCTCGACCTCTTTACATCACCAGAGTATCCGCAGTGTTTGTTGCTTTAAAGAGAAACTACATTCATTTGCTTAAAGGGAGTCTATTGTATCGTGAATTATTTAATTGAGTAGTGCTTATCGAAAATTTAAATTATTGTCATGTCCTGATTATAGTAAACATCAATTAACCTTTATACCTGCTAAGCTATCCCGCTAATCAGTCAATACTAGTCCATGGGCGTCGATGATCGCTCTTGTGATCTCTCGCTCGTCTGCCCCCCTTCTCGTATAAAAAAAAAATATTCATACAAAACTACATAAATACACACTATACATTTGAAATCCAATTTCTTCTAAACTATTTTAAAAAAATATGATAAACGCAACGGAGCTGTATTCAATAAAAATAAATAGAAACAATACATTTGTAGACAAAACTAGTACAGATTTAAAAAAAAAATAAGTGAAGTTCAATTCATATTTTGTCCGCAGTATCGTTAGGCATTTGCTTGATTAGTTGAAAAAAAAAACAGTAATAATTTTTCCAATGTTGTGCAATATCAGGAAAATTATTTCCAATTTAACTAGTTAATAGCAACATAACGATGTACATGTAAACAAAAGGTATTGTGCTATACGGATGTTGCATCGCCCCACTAGCACGTACCTACAAACTTTAATTAATTTCGAAATCGACAATCGGCACTCTTTAATCGGTATACGCTCGACCTATAATGCTAACGTAAATCTACAACTAACCTAAATTAGACATTGGATTGCTAGAATAATTTTAAATATGAAAAAGTTACATTTATGATTCACATTTTATATTAAACTTGGTAACAATGAAATGAAATCCAAAACAATACATGTCGGATTATATCAAACATTACTCATTCGTCTTTTATTATTTCAACACATTTGTCGAGCTTGCAACAAAGACTTGAAACGTATAAATATACTCAGATATTTGTTTGTAAACATTTTATTCTCGTCGTGGTAGCGATTTAATATTGCTAACGATTGTAAACATGCGACGTGAGAGTGCGTCTTGTCAGGTTTTCCAGATATAAACCTTGGCGCCGGTGGCAACGATATAAGGACACAACGATGCCGTACTTTGCCAATATTATGCCAAGAAAATGCAATTTACCTCGAGCAAGTTCTCCAGTCTTTCCCAAAATAAGTTCACGTGACGATGTAACTTTTACCTTCTATAAATAAACGACTTTTCTTCAATAAAATACAGTCAGTGCACTTCGCGGTGTTCCACAGTGATGCAGTTGTTTAAACGTTTTTTTACAATTGAGTACGCTTTTAATTGTCGATCAATGGAAAAAGACTAATAGTTTTTTTACTATTATCCCGTCGTTAGCGCAACTCTCAGTTACCTAATTGGTTATTTGTAAAAAAAAAGGGAGTTTGTCTAGTATCAAGGAACAAGGCGAAGGGCTCTGACTGTATCTCATCAAAACAACTTTTTCCTTCTAATGGTTCTAATACGATTTGAATTTGATAGATTTTTTTATCAATATAACGTCACTGCGCGTTTCTTTTACGCGTAACTGATAAAATATAACAAGGAAATAGCTCACTAGATTAGTCACGGAACTGATTATGATTTTCATTTACGTGCAAAAAAAAATATGTCATTTGTAATTCGAACTTAGAACTCTCTGGTAAACGTAGAACTATTTCAAACGCCTATACAGTAAACTTTCCATCATATTGGTAATCTATCAATCAGACCCAACATATAATTAACGTTGTTTTTTTGGCAAACTCAACTTAAACGTGTGTACAATTTAGATATATAAATAAACCCATTACAAACAACTTACTCATTCGGCGCCGCCGTATATCTATCTCCTTTGCCATAGGAAGATCCATTTAGCAAAGTGTACTCAGATTGTTCAACTTTTCCATTCTCCATTGCCTCTTGATATCTCATGGTACACTCACATAAATGTTATTTAAACGGACAGTTCCACTTTTATTTATATAATATAGTTCACTTACAAACCTAACGTATACTGGAATGTCATTAACTTATTATAAATGATAAAAGAAATGGTAATACAATCGTACGAACAGACGTGAAGTAAACACAAGTTACTAAATTGCGGGAAGCATTTTAGTAGATATCCTTGACAGTGACAAGGTTATACCGTTCTAAAACATACGTTTATTTGAATGGTATATTGATACTGTGTATGCATTATCCTTTGTTACTGCCGCACTCAGAAATAAATTCACTGAGAGTGTGCCTTAGTGTAAATTTATCATACAGCGACTGTTTCAGAGAACAAAAAAGTTTCTAAGTATAGCAGTAAGTTGCTTTATTCACCTAGTTTACTGTAAATTGGTAAAATACAAACTTGAGTAAATCCAAAGATTTTTACAGTGAATATATAGTAGTACTTATAAATGATATCGAAATTGAATAGGGAGATGCAGGGCTAGCGCCTGGGGGAGCGCTGCCAGGAAACTCACTGATCAATAAAATTTTCCCAGACTACGCCTAATATGCCTCTATTAAGCAATCGTGTCTAGCTTTGGTGCATACCAATTCAAATTCTCTCAATTTTTTCTATATCCAAACATGCCCAATTACATATTTTAAAATTAATTTATATATAAACGATGTCGATTGTATCGTAGTTTGTTACTATTGTAATTAAATAAATTTAGAATAACAATTTAACAATGCGCAGTTGTTACGGACAGGTATGTTATTGTAAAGACATTATGACTCACAATAGCATTGCGAGTTTGTGAATCGAGAAGAATTTAAACACATAACATCAAACATATGGCCCAAAAACATTGATTACTTATGCATTTTTTTATTATATTTATAGACATATTTCAAATTTGTATCATTATATAAAAAAATATATACATTGGTTAAAAAATGCACACAATTATTAACTCCGCAATCAAATTGTATACGACGAAATTAAAAAGGTACATATTTACATCGTAGTGTATGCAGATTTTGTAACACTAATGTTAGGAGGGTATACACTAACACGGTCTTTAAAGAAGTCAGTTTACGTGTGCTTGGTTACTGTTATCTAGATCGTCATAGATAGTACGAGCACTGACGTAGGTCGTGACGGTACGACGCGGCCGCGGCGACTGAGCACGCACGCCGCATCGCATACCGATGCCGTTCACAATTCACTTACAGTAGATTTCCACTGTATCATTCAACGGTGAAATTCTATTAACGTAACATAAGTTTTACTGCAATGATACTTGTAATAAATATTGACATCTATTTTATTATATGTGTTAATGTAAATGTATTGAAACTCAGTGTTATACATATAAAAACGTACTATAATCTTGTGAAATTTCTATGTTATACCACCTTCGAATATCATTATTTTTATACTAATATTGTCAATTGTTCCAATTTTGTGCACTAAGAACATTCAGAAATGTTTGATAGTGTACCACGATTGGCGTTTATCTGAGGAATAATGTGATTATGTTTTTTTTTTAATACTGTGATTTCCTTACTACATTTACTGTGCTTAAAGGATGACATGAAAATATTTTTCATTTCTTATAAATGTAGGCAATACATACATAAAATTAAAAACATATTTTTTCGTTTAATTTTAAACGAAGTTTCAAGGTGGGATATGTTTGATAACTTTGGAAATGTCAATACATAGGTATACATTTTGTACAAAACTTTCTATCACGGCATTAATTTACGCCAGTAGAAACCTAGAGTTATGCTTCCCCCAAGACCAACGAACGACTGCAAACAGCTGATTCATTCGATCGACGGCAGTACGGACGTAGTCTAGTCTCATATTTATCAAGTCTATTTTTTTAATTGTCTATCTACTCGACACGTAATATATCATTCCTAAATTTCATTGAGTTTCGAAAAATATTTTACAATGAAAATACGCAATCAAATTACCATAATTCCGGCAAACATATCAAATTTGTTTTGCAATCTTTGTCTTAGTCTAAAAAAAAAACAGATATTGACAATGTCAATGGTTTAATATTACAACCTAACATTAAAACCAATGTCTGATATTCCAAAGGGATACAATCAAATATTACTTAGTTAAATACCGGTCTAACATTCGCTAATACATTGTTAAAGAACCCAACTAAATCAGAGCTAAAGTATTCATTTGTTCATGATAATTTATATCAGCAACAATGAGTACTTAGTAATACTATTCTAAGAAGGGAAGCGGCCCGCGCACGTCTCTACAAACTGATAAGCATTGTTTGATGAATCTCATTCAATCTTCATCAATTTGCTGTATCCATAGTCGTAAACAAATGACACACTACTAGAAATCTAGTAGTGTGTCATTTGTTACACTACGCATTTAAAATTACTTCAGTGTTTTGTGTTCAATTGTTTTTGAAAATACACACGTCCATAACACGTTAACATTTTGCTCCTCAATTTGTTTACCATATTCTTGTCCCAGTGAACATACTAGTTAACAAGCGCATCATGGCGACATGATAATGTCCTGTTTCAAATATGGTAAACAATATAACCATGTAAAATAGATACCCCAATAATTCCCTATAACATCTCAAATTAGGGTCTCAGAGCCGCCCTTAGGACTGTCTAATGTTTACTTAAAGATGGGGCAGATAGCTACAAACAAATTTATAAAGCAGATACGAAAATACTTGTGTTGATATAAGAAACAAAAAATAATCTTTGAATGTCATTAGTACTACAAGTTGAATATCTGTTTAACCTTCAAGCTATTTTTTATCGGCGCTTAGCAACCGTAAACAAAAGAATGTCGTAACAGCTCACCTGTGCTCAACATCTCTCTTATCGAACCACGTACTTTGCATTGTAGTTAGGGACTCCGCAAAGCTGTCCAACTCTACCTCACTTTTATCACTCTTCGACAACGGCTTGTCGACACCGACTATCGATTTGTCGGGAATCTCTACGGCTTCATCGCCAGCCAGGAACGTCACTACCGGCTTACGTTTCGAAGACGAGTTTGCGCGTGCGCGTATATCGTTAGGATTCAAAGATGGTGACAAGGGGTAAGCACTTTCGAAACCATCCGGCATTTTGAAGAAATTATTAAAAAAACAAAAAGACAATAAACCGTTCTGATCAAACTCAGATATTATACTGACGCTAATTTGACAATAACGAACGCAATCCATGTCAGCGGTTACACATTGACCTCGGCGTATCGATAACCCATTGACCGGCGTCGCAGTGTCGTAAATATCTAAATATACTGGTATTATCTATAAAATGAAATTAATAAGCTTTCATAATATAGGTATCAGTTCTTATATGGGCGAATAAGAAACTGTTTCACAGACTTGTACAAGCTGGAAATAAAGTAAAATACGATGATGATGATAGATGTGGAAACTAAACATTTGAATTCAAATATCACTAGTTTGCGTTATATTATATGATAAGCATAATAAATATATTGTGTACTGTACGATAGTGGATTATTGTATTAAAACGTCAAGGGGAAGATAACCACGTCTATATAAAATATATATTGAATACTTCTGCACCAGCTAAAACTTAATATCAATGCACATTGGCGAATTCTAGGGATAGGGGACATTCCCAAAATTCGCGAATGTGCGATGGAGGAGGACCGGTATTTGGGATATGTGTACCGATTATGGGAAAGATCTATGACCATCAGTGGGCAAAGACTGATCATGATACCACGAACTTTCATGGTTAATTTTCGTTATATGTAATAATGTGTTTTAATAATAACGCAAGAGTTGACCTAAACTGAATATGTATTGATTGCGACGTATTGTAGTATTCGTTAAGGTAAAGTTTAAATATAAATAAGACGTAAATACATTCCTAAAGTTGTAACTAGCGCCGTGATCGAGGTCGCACAGGTGGGGAACGAATGATATTTTCGTTACATGCACTACACCTTTACTCTACCGCATTTAAACATTGACGGTGCGTTTAGAAATCTTAAATTGTAACAAAGATAAGACGAAACTTGTTACACTCAAATTCGTAAGTTCTAAAATAAATGGTTAGAAACCAAGTTTTTTTTTAATATTATGTAATAATTTACATAGTAAAATATGTATTCATTTAGCAATTGCTACAAAAATGAGTTTTAGGAATTTTAAAGAATACGTTAAGTCACTGCAGCAAATCATTAGATGATTTTTCAAAATATTAGCATATTAATAAATAATTCCTCTCCTGATTCTAATCTCAGAAAAATAGTAAACAACAAATACCGGCAAGGGGCAGGACATTTTAAGGAAGGTGACTTCTCTTTCATCGGTCGCCAATTCACATATTGAGTACGATATCTGGCAATATCTTGGAATGAGATGTTTAACGCCACTCCGACCAGTCCAAGTTCTCTATATCGAAAAGAGATCTCAGTCAACCTTAATATGTCTAAAATTATGATATAATTATCGAGATCAATTGGTCCTCAGATGGAATGCTAAACATACCCTCCAAAAGTGAACATACCCACACTAATTAATTTATCTGATCGAATTAAAGATGATAGCTGTATTGAGAGCATTGCATTGGTACTTCTTGAGAATAATAAGACTGGAGCAAATTTTCATTTATCACATTTCAAAGATAATTTTAGAAATAAACGACAACACTGTGTCATTTTAATTGAAAGCTTGATAGAATCTACCTTTATAAAGGTCAAATCTTTCTTAAAAATTCTCAAGTCCCTCTCAGTCTGAATCCTATATGTGCCTTTGAGGTAAGATATACAATCTCATAACATAATTCATCTATTAATGATTTACTATAAGAAGCCAGAAACCCAGTTTACTATATTGTAGCAATATAGTGATAGGTGTTGAAGTAGTATGTTTAATGTTCACATAATAATCATAATGTCTAACACAAATCATATATGTCTATATGTTTTATCTATTCATTTACTTAAATAGATTAAAAATTATCTCACCTGTGCTCAACTCTCCTGTAATATTTCTTTGAAAAAACTTGACTTTCTTGAGTCATGAATAGATCCCTGGTGGTTTCCATTTTATTGTGAATTTGACTACAAACTCTAAAGAGTAATGTTGTTCTTAAATTATTTTTTCTTTGGCTTTGTTGAAGATCTAATAAAATTCCTAAGAACCTATACATGCACTTTTCACTATTTGTCCTTAAAATGCCGTATCTGAAAAACAAAATTGTGCTTTAAACTCTGTTCGAATACATAAGTATGATGGTAGTAAAGCATGTAAAAGTTCAAATTACAAAATTTACACTGCTAATTTTAGATTAATGTTGTAATGAGTTGGTAGCAAAAATTAACTTACCAATACAATTATAGTACATTTGTAATATTGCTTAACCAAATATTTTGTACGTTAAACACTACCTCTGTATTTATTTGAGCTTGAATTTAATTGCACAGTATTGTATTTCAATACATTACACTATCTTTTTTACAGATAACAATTATTTATAAAGATAAAATTAAAATCCAAGTTGCAATATCAAGCCACGATTGTCTCGCTCTCGACACACAAGTAAACGTAAAGAAAGTCTTTGGTGGAAATTGGAAAATGGTGGAAAACTAGGACCAGAAAAATATTGACACTTTTTTGACACTGACATTGACAGCGAGGCGCTAATGGACTGAAGTGGGTTTTCAGTACCTCCCTATCCAAATATTTGGTATAGATTATAGTGTCATCCCTCACATTCTCTCTGAAAAGACAGAGATAACAATATGTTTTTGAAGAAAATATCTCGGATGTGGAAACCTACGGCCAGAGTTTCGCTTTTATACAACCGGGCCAGAAAGTTTGACATATTATTTATAAATACTTTATGCAACTTCAAGGATAACTTTATTAAAATTTTAGTTTTAGGCCAATCGCTACACTTTCTATCATGCAACGATGTGTATGTAATTAAAATAAAAACTACGTTAATTGTGTATTAATTTGTTTTGAATATATTTTTCATTTATTTCAGAGCTTGGGGTCTCTCACTCGTATAGTATTTCTACCCCAGAAAGGTCAAACGAGATCTTTCTGGGAGTATGTAAATATGATGTTTAATAAACCAGACTTGGACCGCATAAAAATGGTTGGTCCAGATCGAGCATGTGCTGAATGGGTTTTAAGAAACGGTGGTAAAGTAACATGGGCTGATGGAAGGAAGCTTGCAGACTACAACTTGTTGCCTCCAGAGGAACTTAAATCCCCGAAGTTGGTAGAAATAGATGGCACTGATTCTTCAATATCACATTATGGTTTTTCCCATTTAGGTAAATATTTCGGAAACTTAAAGTGCGCTATTTAATAATATTTTAACTACAATTTTATTGTTACAGAAGGATGCACAATGTTAAATAAAATTGTTTTACACAATAACAAATACATTGATGACAGAGCTCTTAAAGGTCTGGCATATGGTAAAGATGTCTTAACATTTGTTCAAGTATCAAAGTGTATAAATGTCACTGACCCAGGCCTGAAGGAAATTATTGTATTAAGAAATCTTAAAACCCTTGTATTATATGATCTTGCTAGTGTTCAAAATTTATCTGAATGCAAACAATTTTTGGGTTCAGGATTACCTAATTGTCAAATAACAGGTAAGGTTTACTTCAGAAGTAAATTTGAATGATTTTCATTGCTAATAACTTGGTCAAAAATTAATCTCAGACTATGTGTCTTGCTGACAATGTGAGGTCACACCTTGCCTTAAATAAAATGACATGTGGGTAATGTATGTTCGCTTTACAATTATTTCATATATTTAAAGTTTTCATCTTATATATGATTACATTTCAGGGGACATGGACAACGTGACTACATAAAAAGGGCCATAAATTCAATAAAACAAATATTAACATGTAATAAAGTATATTACAAACAATAATTAATTTGCACGTTTACCAATCGCTTCATTGACACTGTTGTATCCATCTTTTTTTAACAGTTCAGCCAATTCTTTTTTAATTCTAGTAACAATGGGAGGTCCATGATAAATTAAGGCTGTATATATTTGTAATATGCTAGCACCAGCTAAGATCTTATCGTAAGCATCCTGGCCACTAAATATTCCACCAACACCTATTATTGGTATTTTACCTGTAATATTTAATATTAAAATAATTAAATTAAAATAAATACTAAAAAATATATCAATACACAGTTTATATGTATTTTAAATTAAAATATTAAAACAATCAATGGCAATATTATTAGGCCTTTTTAGAGTAATTTTATTACATGAGAAAAGGCATAGACAAATAATTTATGTTAACATGTTTAACCATAACAATTTTTATGTAGCAAAGCAATCATGTGTGGTGAGAAAATGGGTATATACTATTTATACATAATGAACATGCCTTGAGTTAATTTGTACATGGTTTTAATCATTTCTGTAGACTTATTGGTAAGTGGCTTTCCGCTTAGACCACCTGCCTCATTGGAATACTGCTTGTTGTTGATAGAAGATCTATCAGTTGTTGTATTGGAGATAATAAGTCCCTGTACTTCAGATTCCTTTTGTGTTATAACTGAAACGACATCTTTCATCTCTTCCATACTTAGATCCGGTGCAAGTTTTAACAATAATGGAGGGTTCTTTACTGACTGTAATTCATTCCTTGTTTTATTGATACCTACGAGAAGGTCTTTCAACTCTTGTTTACTTTGCAATGACCTCAAGCCTGGAGTATTTGGACTGAAACACAGAAGAGATATTTATAAACTATTCTATTAAAAAGTATTTATGGTAATGTTATTTACTCACTCACCTGCTTACGTTAATAACAAAGTAGTCTGCAACTTCAATGAACTTTTTAATTCCTAATGTATAGTCATTTATAGCATTATCAGAGAGTTTGTTTTTACCCAAATTAATTCCTAATAAACCTTCTTTTAAAAGTGTTTTATCTAATTGTTTTATTTTGTTATAAACAGTATTGTGCCCTTCACTATTAAAACCATATCTATTTATAACTGCATTGTCCTCTGGCAACCTGAATACTCTTGGCTTTGGATTGCCTGGCTGCGGTTCCGGTGTAATAGATCCAATTTCCACAACGGAAAAACCTAAATTTCTCAAACCAACAATAGCATCCCCATGTTTGTCAAAACCAGCGGCAATTCCAACAGGATTACTTAGTTCATAAGACAAAAATTTCGTTTTCTGAAATCATAGAATATATTTAATAAGTGTTATGTTCATTTCTTTCATAAAATTACTGTACTTACTAGAACATGTGGATCATCGTAGCTTTCAGCGGGAAATATCCCATATTTAATGGCAAGAACGCCAATTTTATGAGCTAATTCGGGACTGATCCATTGGCTCAGAGGATTGAGTACATTATCATAATATCTTTGAAAATCCTTTTTGAAATAAATAAATTGATAGGAAAGGGAACCACCTAACGTTAAGTAACAGATCGACTTTAGTTTTTTCTGTAATAAGTAAAAACATAAATTATGTATGTAGGTTACCCAAATAAAAAAAGGTATGTAGCAATTTTTATATTGATAATACATACAATAGCAATTAATTTTTTATCCATATTTTATTAAGGAAATAAAATCTTAGTTCTTAATTTCAAAATTCTCATTTTACGACAGTAAACAAACATGTTCTGGTTTTATAGATAAAAAATAGTCACAGACCACAATTACGCTTGGTGCGAAAATTAAAAAGGTATGATTAAGTTTTTTTGGATTTCGAAAACTACTTTAACGAAAATTACCTTTGCTACACGATAAGCAATGCCGAAATATAGAGGAGGAAGAGGAAGCGTTTTCTTTTCCAATAATTTTGATTGAAAAAGTAGCAATGTCACATTATTAAATATTTTTTAGAGCAAAAAGAAATAAAGTTTGTATCAATCAGCTATCTCTGTCACTGTCAGTACAGTACAGTACAGTAGAAATCTCGGGTTTTGAGTAATTTTTGTTGAATTTGTCATTTTCTTGAATTTAACTTAATAAACCTAGTAATCTTAACGCAAGAAATAACTAATTTGTAAATGAACATTACTATAGATCTGTTTTAATTAATCCACTTGACAAATCTACAAATTTTGAAAAACATGAAAGCTACACTAATATTCGACAGTGTAAACAATTTGTTGTTTTCAAAATGGGATGATTCTTTTTTACAGCGTATGAAATCTCTAAATGAACAGGTAAGTAAATTGTAATAACTATTAAATCGATTAATAATCAAATAATGACTTAAACAAAAAGTATATAAACATGATTAATTATAGTGAAATGCATTGGTTTTTCTAGAGTTCAGATGGGAATATTACTGACAGCTATAATGTTGCTCAATTATTATCACCAATTATAACATCTCAGCGTATAATGGCTGCACAATTTGGTAATACGTATTCCTCCATGCAGTGTAAGGATGACACTGTTATAGTCTTCGATGAGGTAATGTACTACACTATTACATTAAAACCTTTTTTTCACACAAAATCTAAACTAAGTGCCTTCCTTAGAAATAAATTTACGACTCTGAGTCCTGCAGTTAATGTTAGTAAATTTTCTGCTTCTTTCAGTTCCTTGACCATGTATTCATGATTATTACGAAAGATGAAATAGATGATGCCCATAGAGAGTTGTTGGATTGTAAGACATTGGTACAGCATATCTGTGGACAAAATATAGATTTGTAAGTATTCATAGCTTGTAAATAATGTTCTTTATTAGGACCATAGAGTTCAGTCATGTCCTTATAGAGAGAGCAATAAAGATGAATAGAATATTTAAGTACCAAAAATATGTTGAAAATTAAATGATTATTTCAGGTTACATTCTCCGGTTTACCAGAATTGGTTGTCAGTGTTACTTGACAGCCGTACCAAGGGTGACTCCATACCGGGTGCCAGTGGCGTCATTGGTGAGAGTGGGGCCACAGCCTCTGCATTGAATGCTCTCAAATCTATCTCGAAAGAGATCAAATGTGCTTCATACCAACATTTCCATCTTGTATTGTTTGTTGGCGATAAAATGCTTGCATTGTATTCAAGGTAAAAAGTTACTATTTATTCTAAGTAGTATTAGATAAAAGAGAGTAATAAATATTTGTGTGGTTTAGCCGAGGAAGTGATGACCTCATGCCACCGGATCTCATTCTGCTCAGTATTCAGTGTGTTGCTGCACAGGAACATTGGAGGAGTGTAAACAAAGCCAATACTGATATTGCATCGAATTCTTGGTTACCATGTAAGTTAGTATTCATAATTAACTGTCACATATTAATAAATATTTTACAAAAAAATTACCTAGTGTGTGTGGGGCTCAGAACCGACCCTATTATTAGGGGTGACTAGGCCATAGTCGATCACGCTGGCCCAGTGTGGGTCGGTTGACTTCACACATATCTTTGAATTTCATCACCGATATGTGCTGGTGGCCTCACGATGTTTTCCTTCAGCAGTCGTAAAAAGTAACAAAAAAAAGGTCACTACAAAGCAATCGCATAGTAACCTACAAACATGGAGATAATATGATTTTTAATAAATTTTAGGTTAAATTCAATTAAAAAAAATACATTTAGCTAATAATCGTATATAAAGTGTTTAATAATAGTAACTCTAGGTCCTTAAATACACGAGTCATGATGTAATAAAGAACAAAAGTTTTTTAATAATACATATCTGTTAATTTAAATAATTTAATGAAAAAAAAATATTTTTGAAATATCGTCTTTAATAGATTTAGCTAAGCTAGACTTAGCTTCTTTTTAATCCTAGATTTGAAATTGGCGCTACGATATGCCATCGGTTCTTGCACGTTTTTTTATGGAACACATAGTATCAGCCACAGACAAGGCAATGTTGTGTGTACTGTTACATCTAGGGTTGTCAGAAGAGAACAGTGCGATCGTGAACCTGTGCGCGGGCCCGGCGGCGGTGCCGTGCGCGCCGCACTCCTTGCACGTCGCGGAGCTGGCGCCGCGGGTCGTGTTGCTGGTGCTGGTCGATATGGAGATGAGGTAATTAACAAAAGTACTTGAAAGTTAATTTCACACATATCAACTGTTTGGAATATCTTGGCGGCTGTTCTCGAGTTCCTCGGCTTTGACTTAAGCATTAATTTGATTGATATTTCAAAATGCTATTGTTAGTTTATGTAACCCTAATAAGAATGTAACGATTTATTAATTCTTTAAATGTCGCAAAATACAAAAAGCACTTTTTTATAATAATATAAGAACTATTTTAAAGAAACTTTTTTGAAGTTGCTATATTTAGTTTTTTTTTATGAAAGGGACATAGGTATCGCCGGGCACATGTCCAGCCAGATACTGTCCAATCTGGAAAGACTTTTACTGCAAAGAAATTTGGAATTGCTGCCTAATACGTTAGACAACTTGGAAGCTGCGGTAAAGAAGGTATGTTTAAACTAATTAATAACACTTATAAACGAGGCGCACTTTTATATAAGTAATTGTAATACGTAAGTAATATGGCTGGGTTTTTTTTTTCCATGAAAATTTCCATGAAGTTAAAAAAAGATGAAACTTTAAAAAAAATGTTGGTATTTCGAAACATAGCACGGGAAAGGGAGGGTAACATTAGGACATGAGGAGAATTGAGATGCGCTCAAACTAAGAGTAGATTATATGCCTAATAATATTTATAAGAAAAACATGGATAAAAAAATATTACATACATTTCATTTTTTCTTTTTCTATTCAGACAACAGATGCTCTACGCAAGAACAAATCGAATGCCAACTTGTGCGCGAGACTGACCAGCCGCATGCTGGAGCTCCGCAAGTCGTGCACCACCACCACGCCGCTCACCCCGGAGACCACGGCCACGGCCATGCGCACCGCGCTCGACGCGCTGCTGGAGCACCTCAAGCCAGACATACCCAGCCTGAAGATGGACCAGCCCTTGAAGGACCTCACGGCGACTCTCGCGCCGTACCTCGAGTTCCTACGCGTCAAAGCAATCCGATACTTCAGCTTGGGATCATATCCTTTTCAATGATGGGTGTCTTTGGCTCTACTTTGTTAAAGTTCTGCTAACATTTTGATCAGTTGCTTTATTATGACATGAAAGTCGTGGGCCAACTGAATTATCTTTTGACATTGAAAAGTTAGTCAATAAAATCATATTTACGTGTATATAATAATGCTTGCAGCTGTTTACTATTAGCTAGCTATTCATGTGTATGTTAAATATTAGATACTTATGTGTATATTATATATATGTGTGTGTGCAAATGAATCAATTATTTCGCTTAATGTGGTCCTGGCGCACGGGCGAGACGGATGCGAGTTCCCTAACGCTGCACAAGTATCTGGCGGAGTTCCCCGGCCTCGTGCACTTCGTGTACGTGGACCGCACCACGGGCCGCTTCCTCGCGCCCGACATGGCCGACTGCGCGCACATGCTGAACCCGCAGACGGTCGGTTCTAATTAAAATGAAATCTAAAAATCAAGTTAACAATATAGAGTAACTGACGTACGTACTTTTGTCAGGTGCGAGCTATAGTGTCCCGCGCGATGGCGTCGTTCCGCGAGGGCTACGGCGGCGCGGCGTGGCGGCGCGGCGCGCTGCACGCCCTTAATTGCGAATTGCTTTTAATAAACACAATATCCATTTATTTGGATTGCCGATTGTCAGACAGTTGAATAAATTATTGTAAAAATATTGTATATTTATATTTCCATATAAACGTATTATTTTTAACAAAGTAAAGTTTTGGAATTATCAGTGCAAAAAAGTTATTTTGCGATTGACATGGTGTACGTTAACGATTTCTTGTTCGGATACTTGCAAAGACCATAGCGTATCAATGAACTGATGAACACAATGAGGGACAAAAAGAACATTAGACAATTTGTTCGAATCTAACGCAGTCTTAGCACACCGAACATCGATGTGAAACTCTCATGGACACAGTTCGATATGGAATATCGTTATACAGAAAGGCTTATTACGCAAAACCGAGTCCAATGTAGAGCAAACTCTGTCTTTTTCTTCTTTTTGTTTTATTCGGTTTCGCATTCGCGACTGCCACAGACATAATCGATTGTTTCGCAAGAGAAACGTTTGCCAAGCTCGCGGCGAAGGTTTTCAAGTCCGTTGCCTTAATTTACAACGGAGCTAACCACGCGGCCCGCACTTTGTATTCATTACCTGGATACTACCCCGCTGCTAGAGATTTAATGCGTTACGGAATCTCTGCCCTCATTTACCATCGTTTAAATATTTATTCAATGAATGAAAGGTTGCCCTCTGGTGCGCCAGCTGATGGGAATATTGTAGTTCTTAACTCTATTTTTAATTTTATATAAATAAGAATGATGCAGAAGGACCTGAGAGAGCTGCAAGTCCAGGACTGGGTCGCGATGGCGCCAGATCGAGTTGGTTGGAGACGTTTGTTGTCGGAGGCCAAGACGCGCTTCGGGTCACTGCGCTACTCTAGTTAGTTAGTTAGTTATGACAGTTTAATAAACCGTACTCCGTTTTATTTTATAAAAGAAGAGGGGCAAACGATCGGCGGGATTACAGAGGTGATCATCGCCAATATATCCAATACCAGAGGACCCACGTGTTCGTTGTTTCATATATTTAAATCATTTTAAAACCTTTAAATCGTTATTTGATTTTGAACTTAAAATACAAGAAGTATTAAGTGGTGTCAACGACCTTACACAATTGATTGACTCATCCAGTGATAACGGCCCTCTTCAGATGGACATCTTGTTCGCTACAAGCGTTACATTAACTTCACTCACAATGCTTTGATAAACGTAGTATTTTTTTTATGGTTTAAACGTTTTCATTTAACTTACCATGTTTGTTTACTTCAACGAATTTAAGAATAAAGACCTATTACTTTGTTTAGATCCAATGAGAATACCATTTCACCATAATTTAGCTCACTTTACAACCAAACTATTAAAAGTGAGCGACGGGCCGCGAACGCGCGATAGTACCGTTCCCACTCACCCTGAAGATGAGCCCCCGATGGGCTCGA
>JAODUI010000003.1:3050445-3074133 GCA_027563995.1 Papilio gigon
CGTGGTTGACTATGGCCTAGTCACCCCCTAATAATAGGGTAGGCTCCGAGCCCCTCGGTGGGGACGTATAGTGAGCTAATGATGATGAATCTTTCATGAATTGTCAATCTCATGAACATGCATTCCATTTTGCATGGCTAGCATTAAACAATTTTTTTTAGTTAACTGAGTGAAAATTATAACTGAGTGAAGTTATAATTATAAATTGCATATATACTATAGTTGGGCAAGAGATGTTTTTGTTGAAATTTATGCAATATTTTTGTATGTTTAAAATAGTTACCTTTTATATTGGAACAAGATATATTAGATGTGTAGATTTTTAACTCATTTAGCTGTTTTTTTATATGCTTTCACGGAATCTCTTAATAATTTCTTATCTCAAACTTGCTTTATATGTGACGTGAATTTAAGTATCTCTTTTGTTTTGTTTTAATATATAATTTAATAACTTTGGTAATATATGCTGAATGTTAAGTTATGCGAGCATATAAGCTAATGACAAGGCATATATAATATGCACCAGTGTATGTTAGGTTAGCTTTAAGTATGTATTTGTAATCTCCTAGAACACACGATAAGTTTTGACCTAAGAATAATTAGTATATGCACAGTTGGTGAATAAATTAGTGAAATAAAAAATACTTTTTCATGAACCCTTAACCATAAATCTGAACATGTTTTCTGTGCTAGTGCTATCATATAAGTCGAAAAATCTTTTTTCAACTAGAAAATATGACGTATTATGTCGACAACGCATTGACGAATGTCCCGTTCCCTGACGCGTCCCTTCTCTTTCTCACATGTAATCTTGTAATTAAAGCAGGACACCAGCATTCTGAGCAAGTGAGTGAGTTTTATTATAGAGTACTGAAGTATATAGAATAGGCTTACACAATGAAATAAAAAATCTCATTTTTGTTAACCGGTGTTTATTGTTTGTAAAAATTTGAGCAAAAACAAAAAGATAAAACATTTCCATTTGTACATACAAAAAAAATTAAATTTTAGAATAAGTACCATATTTGTAAGATCTTAAACAATACCTTGCTATTTTTGAATTAACGATAGGAACAGACGTCACAAGCAATTAAACTAGACCTAATTTTAAAAAGTAATTTAGTAAAAATATTTTTATGCCGAAAGAAATTCTATATGACGTCCATTCCCATCTTGTTACAAATGTTAAGTAAAATGAAATTAATTATTGAATTACATTTTCATACAACAATTTTATTATTTTCACTAAAAAAATATTTAGTGTGCCTTGTTATAAAAAAATAAATTTTGGTCTGAAAGTGCCGCGACAATTTAATTAAGTAGAATTAAACATAATGTAACTTTATCCAACAAAAATAACACCGTATAATTAAACGCAAAACTGTTCGTTACACAGAACGCAACATAGAATTATGAATACACGTTACTTAACATAAAATGCACCTATTTATATAACTAGGAACTATAATGGATGTTACTGACATACAGCCAAGTTATACGCTGGGGCAAATGTATTCCATGAATTTAGAACAAAATAAAAATAATCGCCAGTAAAATTTTAAATAATTTAATTATTGCCATATCAAGAACAATGTTTATGGCTGAATACAATTAAGATTTACGTCAGAAAAGAATAAAAAAAAATATGGAAAACATAAACAAATCTACAATATGTCCTAGTTCTATCACAGTAAAAACATTAAAACACGCACTTAAATCTCCTATAGAATCAATTCGATTACAAGCCTTGTCGGAAACAAGTCGATAATTGAATTGATTACCTTAATTAATACAACTAACGATTAAAATTAAGTTTAACAGAATCCTGACAATCAAATTTATAAACAATTACGTACGTACTATTGTATCCGCGAGTTGATGATCCTTGCGTGGAATGATCGAAACATGAAGCTAATGAGTGCACTCGGGCTGACGACGCCGTAGCTGAGATTCTCGTGTATTACTACCGGTACTTGTGGCTAACGTCGTGAATATGTTCCATCCGACTTAGAACCGACTGTTTTTTTTTAAACATTAATTCGATGTTTCGTATTCACAGAAAAAAAGTGTTTGAAAAATTCAATTGTGTTTCAGTTACCTAAGTCGGACTGCGTAAATATAACATTTCGAAAATAATAACTATCATATAAAAAGTGTAAATCACCCATATAAATAAAAACTATTCAAAAGTTGACAAATTTCATTCATTTTTTCAAATATTTGTAAGTTAATCTTCCAAATTTAAATTACAATATTATTTTTCATGACATAAACTGTAATAAGTAACAACGAAATAAAATTAAACCACCGAAAACAATAAGCCCCGAATTCTACTGCGTGCCGGCGAAGACTGGCCAGTACAAAGGTTATCTTAAATACGACAATTTTTATAACCCGCCAAAAATTATTTTTTTCTCGAGCATGTTTTTATAAGGTTATACGACTGAGAAATAATGTATAGCATTTTAACACATCTTTTAAAATCAGTCTTCTAATACTAAATCGAAAATAAAATTTCTAATATATACCTACGTCGATTTAACTACAAATTTATGCAACGTAATGTAAGTACATATATATAAGTGACAATTTATTAAATTAGGATTTTACCGCCTTATTCCATTGGACAGATAAAATAAAAAGAGTTGTCATTCTCTATAGTACGTATTTTCAATATCGATATTTTACATTTAGAAGTGATGTAATTTGAAAATAAATCTTTTTGAAGTTGTGACCAGAGTTAATTAGCACTCGGAGACAAGCGTCTTACAGTAATTATATAAGTGATTAAGTAATTTAATCAGTATACATATATAAAAACATAAAAAATACAAATTATTTTATATTCCGAAATCATGTAGAAATAAGTAGATAGGTGGTATACGTAATAAGCAATATTTGATGAAGTCATGTTCAAGTTTTTAATCATAATTTCCTAGTTAATATTTTAATATATATTTAGGTAACAGATAAGAAAATTACAATTTAAAAAAATATAATTTTAGCAGTCAATTGCTTACTAAGTAACAAACGTGACGTCTTCTCACGGTCTCACCGAAATCTACGCGAGCACACAGTTAAGTAACTAATCTTGTAACACGCTCTGGGGGCTGCGGGGTTTTTTTTTGCGAAATACGAAGTACAAGTATCCCATTTAAGCCATTTAAATATATTTCCAACCTAAATATGATGAATTTAAAAACCTTATTCCCTTGTTTTTATATTTAAAACAATCTAGTGCCTTCAGTCGCCGAAGCAGTAGCAACTGGCAACTTTGAATCATATAGCTTTTAAAATACGACTAATTTTAATACAAAAATGGTTCTTTTCATTTAATATCTAGATAACGTATGAATTTTTTGTCGAATAAATAATTCTCTATTAAACTATGATAAAACACTGCTCGTGACTCGCCCACGCCGATCGCTCTCCCTTCACTTTACTGATGGAATACAGACTATTAACAACATTTAAAATTTCTATTTTATATTAAAAAAAAATCAGAAAAATCCCATCACAAGACTCGAACCAAAAATAATTCTCAATATACCATTTACATTTTTAAGGCAATTTTTTTTAAAGCTAGAAATGATACTCGCTTTACCTGGTTAGCTAGAGCCAGTAACTATAGTATGGTATATCTGTGGTCGGTGGCAATGGCGAGCGGCGACTGGTGGTGAGTGGCTGCGAGTGGTGGCGGGTTGTGGTGGCAGTGTTACGCGACGCCGAGGCTCTGGCGGCAGGCGACGGCGGCGACCAGCGCCGCGCCGCGACCGCTACCGTCCTCCGACAACATCAGGTCGAACTGGAACAAATAGTATTTTTATTACAGACAATTTATATCATTATAACTTCGACTCAAACACGGAATATACGCATTAAATGAGTCTGTACTCACAAAAATTCGTCAAGGTTAAACAAGGTCAAATTTAACATCGCGAAAAACCACAATCTGAAGGCAAGATCGTATTATTGTAATATATACCGTAATCCAATCAATAAATAAACGGAATGCAAAACAAGTTGTAAGGCAAATACATTATAAAAGGTTTTGGGGAAGAAGGAAGTTGCATTTTTTTTAAACATTTCCCCATACCGGATATGTTCTCATTCAAGGTTTACACTCGTTCAATATACTTCCGTCAGAAAGCATATAACCTTTAGAGCATTTTTATTCCGTATTAACATTTCTACTTTAAATGTACGGAATGTGTATGGAATATAAAATAAGCCGCGACAAAGTTGACTTCGGGCGTTGGACTGCGGAGTGAGGGTCAAGGTTCGAATTCCATTTATCGTAGTGGGTTCCTTTGTACGATTTATTGTGTGATTAGGTTGATTATAAACGTATTATAACTGTTAAATACATCGTGTAAAGGTGTGTTTATTCCGGAAGTAACGGTACATAATGTATAAATTTATTTAGTTTATAAATAAGAAAGATACGTGTGAAGTCAGCCCGCACTGTCAGTGTGCCTAGTCAGCCTAATAATAGGGTAGACGAGACTCTCAGTACGGACTTCTAGACAGCTCTCATGATGATGATGAATAAAAACGTTATATTTGTAGCGAAAACTTTGTCTCCTTCTTAATTTGTTTGTAACTTTTTGTTTCAAGAATTTGCTCAAAAAGTGATGAATGTATTAACTTTAATTAAAAGTTATGGTTGAATGATGTAAATCTAAGATGTACTTGTTAGAAATTAAACGTACACCATTCTCTTTATATACATTAAGAAATTTTAGAAAAAAAAAAAGTCCGTAACTGTGTCATGACCTTGGTTTTTTTTCTGGAGGTCACGGGATCAAATTCCAATGATAACAAGCTTCCGCGAGTTAAAAATTAATTAGTTGCTATAATCAGAAAACTACTGTACACTTTACAAAACGTAATCTCTACGATTAGAATTATAAAAAAAAAAACAGTAATACTAATAAAAATTAACGCTAAATAGATAAATCAGTCTTTAATTAGGCATCGGGGAATCGGGGAAGACCTATGTCCAGCAGTGGGCAGACTTTGAATCAAGTAAATATCATTAGTTCAGTATGACAACATGTACAATGTTGTCGTACTGTGTCATTTCTAATAATTCTTTCCTACTTTGGTGTAAAATGTGTCATTCATCACGCTCAATACAAGCTTTTGCCTGCGACTTCGTTCGAGTTGTAAAAAAAAAACTAGAAGTAGCCTGTGTTCTTCTAGATTATATTCCAAATCTATACCAAGTCTCGTTCATATCCATTAAGTCGTTCTGGAGATAATTTCAAACAAACATACAATGTGTTGAATTACGTAATCTGTTTTTATATAAAAAATGTACGTCAAATTATACATTGATCTCGTATATAAAAAAATAAAACAAATGATATGGACCATAACACGATTGTGTGACGTCATCGGAGGCGTGTACCCAAAGGTTAACGGATCTGATACTCAATTATAGTACTTATTGTTATGACAATAAGTGATAATTTAATTCTGCGTTCCTTTGTATTACATTATCAAATGAACATTGAACTCGTTCATTGTGCGGGGGCTCGACTTCGATATATTTATCAACAACGATAACATGTTTAAGAAAATGTTGGTCACGGAATTAACTGAGGCGATCAAACCAAATATATCTTTGTATGTAAAATGAATGAATTTTATGAAAGTTCTGGCAGTGAAAACTTACGTTAAGGTTCCTAATGGATGGACAGAACTTAATGTATTATATGTAAAGGTGAACCGACGGCTTAGTGCGGAGGGATGCGGAAGTCGGAGGACTGCATACTGTGGAAGGCATTGGGAAAAGCCTACGTCCGGCAGTGGTTGATGATGATTTCGTGTGCGATTGATAATTTTCCTATATTATGGTCTCGCAAAGAAAAGTTTTGGAGTCCGAAGTGTATTTTTTATTAATTATACAATATTGTAATCATTGTAGAAATAAATAAATAACATGGATTTTATATATTTTGAAATATTGCAGTTTTCATATAAGTGTATTTCTTTAGTAATGAATTGCTATATATTGGTTTGATTTGAGCTTGCGTAATATTATCTAATCAAATAACAGCGAAGCCGGTTCTTACCAATAAAACACCTTTAAAGTAAACTGACTAATAATTGAGCAACGCGGATATTGTTGCAATATTAATGTTATTATATGTTTACTAAGCATTATATTACCAGTAAAATGTACTTCAAAGTTCTTTAGTAGCTACAGCACGTACTATGCAACGCAACGTATCATGTGACGTTATAATAAGTACTATTGTGTGTGCAATTGTTGTGTGTGTGTAAAACCGAAGGAGAGAGAGAGAGAGAGAGAAGTTTATAAATAAGTAAGACAGGGATAGAGCATCTCTGAGCCCTCCCTCACAATCGCAAGAAATTTTAGCTTGTTTTAAAAAATCTGACTAAACGCTATTTTCGGCAGAGGTACTTACATGTATGCCAGGCTGGACCAGCTGCGCGATCTTCTCGCACATGAGCGTATGGAAGTGCGGGTGGAAGCGGTACACGGAGCCGTCGATGCCAACGGTGACGCGCGGCTCCGCCATCTTATTGAGTAGCGTGGCGATGCCGGCCGACACGAGGTGCGCCGCGCGCCGCGACACACTCTCGCACACGTGCCGCACGCCCGCCATGTCCTCCTCCGTCGCGTGCGACAGACCTACACAACATTATATAACACGCTTATAATTGCGGTGGCGCTCTTAAACAGCTAACATTTTACAACACAACTATTAAAAGTAAAAAATGGAAAAACTAAAAATGAAAGCAGCTCATCCATCGTAATGTTCGTAGGTAAACAATACGTATACGTCAAATAATAATTAATACTATTGTTATCAGAGTCTATTTTTTAATAAAATGTATACCAATAACGCAAACAATAGACTATAGCGGATTTATTTCATAATTCAATTGAATAATAATATATATCTAATCAACATTTAATTGACCTTTATATGTTTTGCTAATGAAATGTAAATATTTTGACAAACATTTATTTTGTTTGAATGAATGAAGTGTGAACGACTTATTATCAATACCTTCTTATATTTTAATAGTACGAGAGTACTTCGACCGAAACTTATTGCGGACCGACAAAATGTTTGACAAAGTCTAAACTACGTTTATAAAATTGTAAAACGTTACAAGAGCGTAATAAAATATTACGTTGAAAATTTAACGTAATCTGTAATCGAGGAATGTTTGGACACATGTTCCGTGTTGTAAGAATACTTAACAGATAATTATCAGTAACTACTGTAATGTGTTCCAAATATGCTTGGCAATAACCTTTACATTGAAATTGAAAAAAAAACATTTTGCTTACTTTTGCACTGATATCTATCAATAGACGCGCCAATAGCCTAACGGTTAAGGGTATGAACTACCGATAAAGCGGTCGTGGGTTCGAACCCACCAATCGACTAATGTCGTGGACCATATCCTAACAAATGTTTTCAAGCTTACCAGGAATTGTTACAAGAAATATTAGTAAATTAATAAAAATCTACTAATGTTTTAGATAAAAAAATAGACAATATAAGTTTAGGTTTGGGCTAGGCTAGGCTTGGATTTCTTATTTAAATAGCCTTAATATATTGCGTATAGAAATTATGTGTGTACTTTATTACTACGGGACAATTTTATTATTCACAATAAGGCATTTTTTCTTAAGGTGAAAGCCAGGACGTGACCGCGAAATAATACCAACCCCATTCACCCCGAAAAGCCCGTGTTGGACTCTAAATAAGTCAGTGCTGACACCGGATGGTTACGTGAGATGACGTTTTACATTTCACATTATAAATATGTTACCTAGTTCTTCGAGCACCTCCATACAGCTGGTGTAGTCTCCCAACTTGTCGGATTCAATTTCCGAGACATATTTGGTGTAAAAGCTGCCCCTTTCGCCCAGCAGGTCGGAGCCGTGCCCGCCGAAGAGCAGACCCATGCGGGTGAACTTCACTAACGCCAATCGGACTAGCTCGCCCATGTACATCCCTGATATCATCTTTTCTTGTCTGTAAAAAAATTATCATTTTTAATTAATACTCATATCGGAAACTGATAATTGACCGTTAAGAAGTATATCTTATCATCTACTTAGCAGTAATTGTTATATTGATTAATCTAATTTTTTTGAATTACCAACTTTGTAAAAATTTGAAAAAATCTATTTTTTACTGTAACCTTAGTAAACTTAGTTTTTAACAAAATTTACTGTCTCTTTACTAGCATAGTTGTACTACTAAGCTTGACTAATAATGGGAAAAAAATGATCTGAATATTTTCAGGTTATATTATGCATTTTTAACAGAAATTTACTAAGACTACGTTTTCCTACACAAATTCAATCGGTAACAAACTATGTTTATTTTTTTCGCAATCTATTCTAACTAACTAAATTAATGCTTTTGCATTGTTTGTTACGTCGTATGGTTATTATTGTCAAAGGTTATCGTGATGGACAAGTTATGCGAAATGATGAGCACATAAACAAGGTGATGATATTGTATGTGGATGGCTATAAAGGTAGAGAAAGACCGAAGATGTGGATGGATTGTGTGAAAGAGGATATGCGTAAGTAGTATGTAAGTTCAGATATAACGGCTGACAGAGATGTATGTTAGTGTAGTACTGTGCCGAACCTCAGTAGGGAAAACTGCAGGTTGATGACGCATCAAATGTTACGTCAATAAAATATCAAGGTTTGTGAATTGTTAACCGTTGGTGTTCATTGACGCAATACACAAAAAATATCATATGTATAGGAAAAGCAATATCAATTCATGTTAAATCATTTTCTATGTTAAAGTGATTTGTATAATAATCGTTATCATTACTATTGCACATTCGTGGCGGACTGAATTATGATAGTGAATCTTATCAACGCGCGATTTTTTGCTAAGATGACGCATTAAATGATGAAATACATTACAGGACTGAACCGAACATTGTCATATGACATGACAATGCGATAGATATTAAAAAGTAGAAAGAAAATAGTTAACATCGACTTTATTTTTTCATTAATCGATACACAAATAAACTGAGTGTTGTAGTACGAATTAAAAAAAAAAACGATATCCCGTTTAAAATGAACGCCTAAATCTTGTAAACAGACAAAACTATACATATAAGGTGAAATTTTTAGTATTTCGTATTTTAATCCTAAATGTTATATTTTGTGTGTGAAATGAAAATGAATACTACAAAAATTTAATGAATTTACCATGAAATGTTCGCATTATTTATCTTAAATTAACGTGTTTTTTTTAACAAAAGCTAGGCCGACGTTCAGCAGTGTTACCTTAGGACGATAATGATGAAAAGGTCAGAGAAGTAAAGGATAGTGTACTTACATTTGTTTGCCGGGGTTAATGGAGTTGACATCGACGTCTCTATCGAACTCTGTGCGTACGAAGTCCAGCGTGCCGTCGTCTCCGAAGGCGCCCCACTCTGTATTGATGAGCAGCTCCGCCTTGCCCGGCTCGCCGTCAAACAACTCGCAGTTCTCCGTCTTCTCCACGTAGCATGCGTTACTGCCAGTACCTATATCGATGTAATACATATTTTATTACACTGAAAAGGAACAATGTTGGAGAACTTTGCTAAAATAGCAAAGCCCGTTTGACTCTAAGGCAATTTATTGACTTGTTTTTGAATCATTTAAATTAAATGAAAAAATTAGCAATAACATGCAGCATGCGGTTAATATAAAATGTTACTTAATGAAGTTGTTTAATATATGAATGCCTGTTATTAAAATATGAAAATAGAATTACATAGAGAACGAACGAAAACGAATGTAGGAAGCAATTTTAAACAAAATCTTTAATGATAGAAATCTGTCCTTTGGTAAATTCTAAAAAAAAGTTCGTATTTGAATTACAATTTTTGTCGAAATTTCGGCAAATGGACGAACACTACAATATACAAAAGCTAAAATACACAATAAAAATTATAAAAGAAAAGTTACGAAAAAAAGCAATATTCTCTAAGGCAAAGTTTCAAACAAAGATAATACGATTATCACAATAAAGGCTAAACTAATATGAACGTGTACACAGAACTACGATTTTAGGTTACAATATTAATTATATATATTTTTAAAACGATAGATTAATATGGAAAAGCAAAAAAAAAAAACCAAAACCGACATGGATAAGCAAACAGCACACATAATCAATTATAAACCTACCAACGATGAGTCCTATTTTGCAGTTGTGATTTTTCCACGCACAAGACATCAATGTGCCCGTTGTGTCATTGAGTATAGCGCAAATATCGATCTGTACGTCCTACAAGAGTGAGAAATACATGCGGTTTTAATAAGAAACAGTTATCATTCCAGCCCCGGTGCGACACCCGCCAAATGTTGATGATGATTATAGAGGATTTCAATATGAAGCATATCATGTTTATTATAGTGAATACAAAAAAACAAATCCTATTAAATAACCAAGTGCAATATTTTATATTTCATCACGCGATAACAGAAAAACAAGTACGTATTGTTCTTTCAATAATTTCCTCCGTTTCATTTGATTAAGATTACATATGCGTCAATATTTATAAAGAAATAACGATGCATAATTCAAGGTTAGAATAGTTGTAGTTCGATTAAAATACAAGAAATAAAAATAAATTTATTTATTAAACATTTTGTGAGACATTTCACTCTACTACTTTCAAAAACGGCACTCACGTGTAAATCGGTGTCGGTACCGACTAGTTGCAGTCGACAGTGAGCGACTGACCGCGAACTTTATTCGGTCCAAATTAAGCGGTACCTATACCGATTTACACGTGAGTTAAGCCGTTTTTTATAAGTATTATTAAATAAATTATTTAAACATGATATACTTTGATATTATTGAAAGCCTCTATTGGCTCTCATATCGGCTCCAAGTAACATGCCTTATACTAGAGAGCGGGCATCATCAACTCACCGATTATGACCCCTATGCGACAATAGGGGTCCCTATGTGCGCACGACATTAGAGCCCCGCTTGCATCGTTAAGAATGCCCATCACGGACAATGAAAGGTCCTGGAAAAATTATGACCCCTTATTTCCTACAAAAGATGTACTAAAAAACTCGAAAAACTATTTCCAGATGTTTGCAAAGAGGCCTTTTTTCACTTATTTGCGTAAACTGAATAAAACCTTGCGAAGTTATTTCATTGCATAGGTTTCGTCTAATTAGTTCATGGGCGTTGTTTACTATTTTTACAAAATGTACTATGACATTACTAAATACACTGGAATATTGATTATACAACAATAGGAGTTTGAAGGATAAGTGTCCAGGCTATCACATAGAGCCTAATTTAGTACGTCGGGTAATACGCTTGTTTCCGACGGGAAAAAATGCGGGTTATTACATCTGTTTTAATGCCACTACGATTTTAAGTTCGTGGCAATGAAATTGTTATAGTCAAGGTAACGTACCCCTCGTCTCGCTATAGCGTCCTTTAGACCTTGGACCACGTCTTCACCGACCACTCCGCTGCACGAGAAACCTTTGGTCCAGCGCTGCAGGATGCCTTTAGTGAGTCCCAACTGTTTGAGCGGGAAACTGAATGTGAAACCCAGGGCTAGGCGCTCTTCGTACACGTTGTGTTCCTAAAACAATTAAACAGTTTTATAAAAATTCCGCAAGGAGGTGGATTGGGTCTGGTATGGTTTCGGCAATAAAAAAAATATAATTTGAATTTCGAAAAAGGAATCTTAACGGAAATTATTTGTTTTTAAATGGGGTAAAGTATTAAGTCATGTTGAATAATAGGGTGGGCTCTGACCCCTCAACGGGGACGTATAGTGAGATGATGATGATGATGATGATGTAGATGGTATCAAAAAGATGTTACCTTCATAAAATTAGCCAGACACTCGGCGATGTGATCAAAGAGAGCCACTCCAGTACCAGTCATTATGTGGTTCGGGATGGCGTAAATCTTTGACTGCATATCAAAGTGATTCTCTCCAAGGTTTATAATTAAAACTCTAAAATTTGTACCTCCTAAATCTAACGCCAAAAATTTACCTCGTTCTGAAAATAAAATAATTCATTACATAAAAACTATGTACATATTTAAAAACATTACAGATTACTTTAGATGGTACTATTTATTAAAAACGAACAGCATATGAACCAACAATGTAAAAAATTATATTAACAAAGACCCGTGAAAAAAACTATATTCTCAATCGGGAAATTCTGTTAGGTATATAGCAAATTTATTTCAATACTCAAAAGTAAAAATTTACTTGTATTTAACAGCAGCAGAGGTAAATGTAATTCCTTAAATAAATACCAAACACCTCAGTGCTAGCAATGACGCAGCAACAGTTTATGTAAGCATAATTAATGCCGTAGATCACATTTTTTATCATTTTTGCGTACTCATTTTCATCATTACGAATCATTTTGCAAAATTAATTGTGAAATAATAGAAACAGTAATTTTAAGGTATCTACAACATCTTTATTATATACACATTTGTAATATTATGAATACAAATGTTTTGTATCTCCAAAATTGGATGTTGATGAAATTTGGCATAAATGCAGAATGCAGTTACTAAAGTTTTTTTTTTAATTTTGTAAGGGCAAAGACGCGGGTGAAATATAGCATTAACATAAGAACGTGCAATATGATAAAAGAGATAACGTAAAATTTATTTGGTCTCATTTTCAAGTAGGCCTCGGCGGGCAGGAAGTCGTAAACATTTCCGAGGTCGTCGTGACTTCGTTCATATATATTAATAAGATGTAATTACCTTTCCCATTTGGTAAATCCTGTATATATGTTATCCAGCATTTGACAATGGCCGAGGCATGGCTGTCTTTGCCGAGTCCCTTGATCAGGTCGTTGTGTAGCCTGCTCATTATCTCCCTGATCTGTTTATCTGTGAGGTGAAAGACCTCGCATTCTTCGCGGATCTGTGCCATCGGAAAAAAAGATAAATCAATGATTAACATTTAATATAGAATAAACTATACGACTAACGTAAGAACAGGTACTTAGAATTGAAGTATTCACGAAATTTAATATAAAAAAAATTTAAGTTTTTGTATTACGTTAAATATTCTTCAACTTTTATTTCATGTAATATTTTTTTAAAATTGTATTGTAATAAAAACTTTATCATTATTTCAACCAATTGGTCAATCGACTGTAAAAGTTGAGTAAAAGTAAGGTTATAAAAAACATTTTGTAATAACATTTTAATTAAATTTATATTTTTATTCTACAATTAATCATAGTCAATAAATTGACCAATAAATTATACTATACTAGCTTTAAATAGATTGTACCATCTTATATTTATTTGCGATGACGACGATAGATCTCCAATTATATAAAGACCAAATTAAATGCGAAAGTCAAGGTGGTCCAAACAAATGCAATTTACTTGCGCACAAACTAGCTATAGCGGGCAAATCGCCTATTATCGCGAACGAGTTCCGAAGGTCAAAGCGGTCATTACAAACTCTCTACTATACATCGCTTTTATGGTTGCTTCCCCATCAATATACAACCGGCAAACACTGAGGAAAAAATTATGTAACAATATATTATTCAGTACTCACCCGCGGTAAGTTATTGATGGCCATACCCATTTTAATTTTTGGATTAAAAAATAAATCGGATTAATATACACTACACGTTTTGTCGTCTACAACGCGAGCACGACTAACCGAATCAACTATAAAATGAGGAAAACGAAATCGTCGGCGCTGACCGTCGCACTCGAACGTGTTTCAAACTGAACTGACTAACGCGCACGTTTCATTCATGATAATAAACTATTGTCATCTCTCTCGTGTGCACCGGCATCGTATGTGCAAGAGTAGTGCAACTAGTGAATGGAATAAAATAACGGAAAAATATTAGAATATGTCCGTTTAACGTTTCTATTTACCTTTCTAATAAGAATATTCTACCCGTATATTAAGTTATAGACTTTGCCAATTTTTGATTTTGTGTGTAAAAGCAGATTGCACTGTATCAGCTGCATATCTGTAGTTCCTCAGGCGCGCCTCTTGGTGTATGGGTGTGATTGGCTGACGCGTGGGCTTGTTCCTGACGTCAGCAGAATTCCTCGAGTCGACGTTTTCTATATTTACAATTGCATCAGTGTGGGACTAAATAATGATGTACTGATTTCTTACTAAATTATTTTATCGACACGAACATTCGTGGTTTTACTTACAAAATTGACAGATTACAATCAGAAGAGACATCTGTTTAGATGCCTTAATATTGCACAATCCCTGCGTAATGAAAGATAACTTTGCAATTTTTAAACGAATACTACTATTTCCATAAAAGTACCTAGGCTATTATATTTTCATTGTAATATAAGTTGATTTTGTGTAAAAAAAAATTATGAAAGATAAAGCATCCATGTCGAGGCGAGGACTCAATTGCATTATATACTATTGGATAGTAAATTGATATTTTCATAGTAATTAGCAAAATAAGCATATAATGAGTGCATCACAAATAGGCGTACGGTAAATGTGAACAGGAAAACTTTAATTACGTAGAATATTGACCTCAAATCGGTTACCTAGCTAATACTATTTGTGAGTAATGCGCAGACGTAGACTATTCAGTATGCACGGTAAACCAGTCGGCCCATACTGAGTTAGACAGGATGCAATGACCTATGACGTCAAAGTCAGTGCCGGCGTTGGAGGGCTCTTGGGCGATCGCCCAGGGCGTTGGACAGAAAGTGTGCCTTAGGAAACTCGCCCAGGGCGTTACTAGAGGTAAAACCGTCACTGGTCAAGGCCGTCGATGTTAATTATTCACAGAATAGATGGCTTAGACTGCACTACTTACTATTGCCCTAGAAAATAAGTTAATGACTGCAGTAAACTAGTTTTAAATATTATTGAATTTATATTTTATTCTCCAGAACTTCTATTGTCATTCGAGTAGCAGAAGCTTAGAAATATTTTAACCTACTTCGTATAGTAGTTATCTGTTTTATTGGAACCTTCACGTAGCCAGTCAGGCCTTCCGTCTAGACAGGTCTATGAATATAGATTTAGCAACACGATGATTAATGTCATTAGGGCATGATACAAAATTTTATCTCACAGTTGCAACTCATTAAAAGATATTTGAAGAATTTTTTTTCATGTTAATAATAATTGATATAAGATTTTTGTAAGAAAATTTAGTAGAACATAAGTAAAAATAATAAAAGTCGCCAAAGTTACGCAAGTATTTTGCGCATTCATTACGAAACGCCAGAAAAAATTTGATCAAGTAATTTTATGGTCCGTATCGATAGAAACAGCCTGTTCGTGAATCATAAAAGGCGATATGTAAAATTTTATTTTCGTGCAACTCGTGCGGAGGACGAACGCACTTCGGAACACTTTCTTGGCATTGTTCCTTGTACGTCTTGTTTATTTTCGTTCGTCTCGTGATGGCGACGGTGGTTAAAAATCAAAACAACCGACACGTTCATATCGAAAATCTATTACATACGTAATTAGTATTCCTTGTAATTTGTATTAACGGCATAGTTTCACCATCGACAAGCAAGTTCATTTTAATACAAAAATTCCGTTTTTTTTATAAATTAAAAGAACACTAATTTTAGTACACCCCATTGATGCTACATTTTTTCTTCAAATCGTGAACCCTCAAATTTGTTTCTAATCAATACTTTAGTATGTATAATTCGTAGTGACAAATGTTAATTTGTTTATGTTTGTTATATTTATTATGATGATTTATTTGATAAATTTTTCAGACCTTGAAATTTTATCGAAAGGTTTCTGAACGACTATGAAACTTGTATCTCCAACAGGAAAACGTAAGCATTAATCGGGAATTCCCCAACCCACAATTACTCAACAATCGAGACATAACGAATGAAGTCCTTACACCTACTTGACTACATCTTTAATTGGACATACGTATTTCTATAAAATAAAGGGAGTGATGTTTACATCAAATGTAATGTCATTTCAAGGTCATCTGCGCGATGCGCAATGCCTCCTTGCATATTTTAATTACTAAAATTGTTTACAGCAATTCATACAACTTCAAGAACCGCCAAAATTCTTGAAAATCTTATTGAAACCTGTCCCTTTTTACCCCTTTTGTATTATGATTTGATATTTATGTCATTCTACCTAAATAATTGATTAAAGTTGAATCTAATGTTACAAAGTCGACAATTTGTGACATTATTAAGAATGATGGCAGACATTCCCGAAATCTGTACGCAGCAGACAGTTTTATCGCACTACTTAAACTCGAGTATGCAGATAAAAAACAGCGAATCGCTTTTTAGATATCGTTTACAAGCGTACATTCACTGATAAATCACTATCACAAAAGGCAATCAATTAAAAAACTTTCCATTGCAATTATTATAAAGATGTTCTTAATAAAACAAGACTATATTCAATTCCCTTAATCTTTCAAAATGATTCTTTTCAAAGAAAATATACTTTAAGGATAACCTATAAGTGCCATATGAGACGATTGTATGCACAATCTTTTAGTGTAGGCATATTATAAATAGATTACATGTAAAAAAATATTTGACTGGCAACACTTTTACTCTCACTATTAATCATTACAATGCAGTAAAAAGTTTTATACAATGTTGCAAGTTTGTATGATACGTAATATGTAATTATTATAACTAATACCTACTTTACCGTGCATTAGATCTTTACGCTTCACAATTTATACAAGTTGGACAATGTCATGTATTCTATAATTTCAATTGTAAATACGTGATTGTCAAATTATCAAATCGTTTAAAGAAGCAGTAATATCCAGTTTGAACGTATCGACACAACGTATTAAATTCAGACGAGTTTCCGCGCATTATTTAAACTTTAAAATGTCATTTTTCAACTTCTCAACATCATTTTAAATGTCACGGTGCTTAAATATTTTCTTTCGAGTTAATAAAGACCGTGAAACCGTCTAAAGACAAGTGTTGGAAGAGGAATACAAATTTGCTAAAAGTTAACCTAACCTTTTTGGTGTCTTCCGAAAAAAAAAACTACCAACATGGTTTACCGTTCTAAATAAAACGTTTCAAGATCTTAAATGTAAAATTTACTGTTTGATCATACGTGACCCAACGGGTTTTAGAACTTACACGGCTTACAATGCATGTACGATTATTTTATTTTATAGACAAAAAGGAAGGTACTTCAAAACTAATCGGGGATCATTCTAGAATTTCACTTATTAAAAATGGTCAGTAATTGTAACCTTAGTACTAATGTATAAAATGAGTCAAACATTGATCGCGGTCATGTAATTACATTAGAGAACTTAGCTTAAATTCAAGGTAACAGACATAATGTGTAAGGATTTACACCTTTGTGTCAATTACATTATAACATTACACAGGGATATAGCTCGTTTCTATTGGAAATTTTTCGTAGGTATAATACTTAGTTGCTTTAGCAAATATTTGACATTATGGTACTCACGATGTCCCTCGCTTGACGCATATCGATTCGTCTTGTCAGTCGGGACGACCGAGATAAAAGATGATGGACAAGTAGCGTTGGCGTCCACAGGGTGCTGTCATAAATTCCACCGGGCACAGAGACACGGCTGATATCCGCGTTCACACGAATACCGGTATACCTAGACCGTTTGCTCGTACACAAGTGAAAGGAACCGATTAACGTGCGGCGGCGCGGCGTCGGGCACTTGCACGGCGAGCCCAGGGTCACCTTGAGACGACGCGGTCGCGGCTCGCGGCGCATGTGCACCACACCCTCCGCTCCGGACGCGCGCACCCCGCGCCCCGCGCGCCGACGTGACGTCACGCCCGGCCCCCGAACCGGCCGCGGCGGCGCGGCGCGTTCTTGCCGTTCACGTGATGCCCTTCACGCAATCCACATTCAAATAACGAAACAGCTGTGAATGTCTTATGAAATGTACCGATTGGAATTTATCCTTACTTTCGAAATTATTTTTATTTTTTGCACGAAAATGTCTGTTTTTGACAGTCGCGAGATTTAGGTCCTAATCCAAGATAGCCATGGTTTTTATTCCTTTTTATATCTACAATAACAAATACTAAGTAAGTACGTAACTCACTTAATAACTTTCTTAGGCTGCTTAAAGATATTTATCTCAGGATCAGAGAAAAGAGCGCCTTTATGTTAGTGCGTAGCAAAATGCTATGTAGGCGTAAGCGTAAGTTTGTTTTTATCTTGCGTAATTTGAATAGATCAAATGGAATTAAAAAAATATTAAATCAGGTATTAATAAAAAGATTATTGAGTAAATTTGGCTGATCCAATTGATAATTCGTTAACAACTCTGAAAAAAACCTATTTGTTATAGTAAAGGCGAATACAGAACAGACAAGGATTTGATTTTTTTTTATTTAATAACCTGGTTGCTAGACGTTTAAGCCAAACAATGTTTTAATTTGCGAAGTCATAGAGGAACGTACGAATGTATTTGTAATAGGTGTGTCACTGTGGACGTGCCTCCGAACATGTTTTTTGGTTCGTGATAAGTACGTAACCGCACACTTGTACCGTCTCCAAATAAGACTTGCACAACATTTCTTAAAATACGTGCTTTCATTTTATAAATATTACCCTACACAGATGATTAAACACAGAGGACACAGAGTAAAATCAATTCCGTTGTCATATTTAATTACTATTGTAACCTTCATGGAGTTATTATTCTACTGACCTATTTTGATGCAAAATAGATTGTTCACTTTTATTTAAAAGCTGTACGAAAGGAAAGTCATAAATTTTTTATTCTTACTTATATTTTGCTATCTGTGACAGCCTATTTACACAATAGAGTGACTAGAACAGAGAAAGCTGATTTCTACTGAATTCTGGTATCATTAGACAGTCTAGATATGGTCTGCATTAATCAATTTAATTATCGAAGTCATATCGATATAAGTCAGATACTATATGTATGTATTAGTTTCATTTAACAACAAATAATAATTGACTTTAACATTCCTTTAAAAAGTATAAACATGTTGCAAAATTTTGTCAATTTTATTGGTACAAATTAGCTCTTAGTTCATCGGCATCAAATGCCAATTGTTCGTTATCAAATTATGATTTTATTAGTTCGAGGCATTGCTGATTAAAGTTAGTGCCAATTATATTAATCCATCGTATATAGGTATATATCAGTTACTCATCGTTGTCTTTATTCGGGTATTTACAAAGTTGATTACGTCTTTGTACTAATATTTAAAATAATGATTAGAATATTCGTGTAATTCTATTCTAGAATCTCAAGTGTTTATTCATTGTTTTATTTTCAGTAATTACCACTAATTATCATAAAGATTAAGTGATAATAGGTGTGAGATAGTACTTAGGGGATTCATAAAGATTTTAATACCTAGGGTGTCACAGCATTACGTGGTTTCGAGAAATGAGAATGGTTTGAAATATTAGATTAGGTTATAAACGATAGATTTTGATGAGTGATCAAATGAATTGAGAATAGATTAAATATTGGTTTTATTGTTTGCAATATTTAATAATGTGTTATACACGTATATCCAGGAAAATGTAAGGGAATCTGTCTGAGCAATATCGCCCTTGTTAAAGGTCATTGCGAAATATGATCCAGTACACGTCATCGTTTCTGATTCATTTGTGTATATGTGCACAAAATAGGTCCGGGAACTGTGCAGATTGTTATTGACGTTAGTGCATATTATGGATCTTAATATTTAAATTGTCTTATATATCCAATTGTGTCTATCCACTTTAATAAACTTCTGAGAACAAATGAGTCGCATGTTATCTATGTGTTTGTAGTGTGTGTAAATTGAGATGTGCATCCTGTGAATGAGATCATCTTATATAATTGTTTTATACGAATGAACCTAATGTTAGCGACGTCTATGGGGTTGTCTATGTTTTTCTTTCTCTCCGGTTCCTTTTTTGTGACCGAGTCTTTAAAGAGGCGTTTACATCTACACCGGGTTTTGTAAACCTAGTTTAAGAGGACTGACCTGGTTTGGTCTGTTACTTCTATTTTATTATCAGATTGTATCTTGTTCCTTTGGTAGGATCGGTGAATGAGTTTCCATTCCGGAAATACAAGTATAACTCCATCTATCTTCAAAAACAGAAGAGAGGTAAAACTGTGTCTATGGAATTTTGACAAAGGAGAATTAGAAGCAGACGGTTTACATCAGTTTAAAAAGCTAGCGTCTTTGTCCGTGGCTAAATAAATAATTTCGTGTATACCGAGTGCATTCAACTTTCGTGACACGTGTTTATATAAGTGATAAAATCATTGTTCAATACGAGTATATCATCGTAGACGTTTTATTTAATTAATTTAATACATTGTTTACCTGATGCACACCCATCTTTACCGGCACGTGATTTTTTCCTACACGGAGACATCACGTGTCAAATAAAGTAAAATAGTAGATGAATGAATCATGAAATTATTTACGTTAATAAAAAACTGGTAAATAATTTATCAGCTTTTTGTTTACCACGATTTTTATCGGTTTTCAATAAAAAAAACTTTGTTTTATATTTTGACATAGACCATCTATTTAGGTTTTGTTAAAAACCGTAAAAATGATAGCACGTGCCTATTCACCCCGTGATGTGATAGGTAACAATTTTGTCTTTTTAATTCAATTCTTTAGTTACCAATCATTTATTCATGAACTTTTCTCTGCTGTTTATGACAAGTTTGACAAAAATGAAATGTTTAATGTCAAACTCTGCCAATTTATGCTACTTAATTTATAGTGGAATAAACCTAATGAGCGGACTAAGTTAAACGCATCGAAACAACACCACAATTTCCTCAAGCTATCTGGGGATTTACGGCTGTAATAGTTGCCACGTGCGGAATGCATATGGAAGTTAATACGGCTTAGGGTTACCATGATAGATTTCAAAAAATTATACGTTTTTAAAAAAAAGTATTTCAAAATCGGAACACCAGGGCGACGGTCTATGGTAACAGACATTTATAAAAAATAAAAACAAATTTGGAACCTCTTTCTGTTTGAATCCGGGCAATAGAAGAAAAAGAATTTCGGAGACAAAAAAAAATGTTTCCTGTTTAGTAATAAAAAGTTAAACATAATAGCAGACATGAAGTTTCATTTACTAGACCAACCTTAACACAAAATTTGTCGATTGTCAAAGATCTTACAAAAGGTTATGGACAATTACGACATAGGCAAGCAATGAGACAACACAATAACCTTGTATTATAGGTATTTCCAATGATAAATTGCTGGTAATCAATGAAAATAATGAAAACGTCAAAATTCATAATGAACTGACGTATGTTTAAGCTTCAAGACGTATGTAATAGCATTTTAGAACGTAATTAAAAAAAAAAACAAAAACATTGTCTGACACATAAAAATTTCCCGCCACTTTTGACAATTTGTTTAAGTACCTTCGATTTAAGTGATTTTCTTGAACGCTTGCATTTGAAACTTGGACACATCCAAGAGAGGCTGGACGCTTTGCCACCCTATAAAAACGTGAGCTCAAGAGTTTTTAATTTGTTACATTTTCATTAATTCACTGGCAACACTGCTTATGTGCGTTTGTTTTGTTTCAGAGAATACTTTAAAACGTGTTGTGTCTTCAGACAATAGTCTGTGATTATCATCAAAATGTAATTTACTTTGTTTTTTTTATTCTTACTTATTCATTTAGTTTATTTAGAAATATCAAACTCGTAGTTTTTGCTGTAAAGTATAATCTTATATTAATAAATATTTCATTACAATTAAATATAAATTTAAATTAAATTCGTTGCAAAAAAAAATTGACACAATATAATTTACACAGGTCCAAAAAATTTTGGCGAGTTTTAAAAATTATAACTAACATATGAGCTTATTTAAATACTAAGAAATGAAAAATGAATAAAAGAAAAAAAGATTTTATACTAATAATACATATCATTTTTTGTGCAAAATAAGGCATAGTGCCCTTTTTCTCGTCTTTCTGTGCTATGGATTAGATATCTACAGTTTATGTCTATGGCCTGTTTTAGTATATTGTACATAATCATAGACAATCTTTATTTTTCTAATAAGTCTAACTATATCTTATATGTAAAAGCTATCAGTTCCCTATGTAGAGGTCACTGTCAAGATACATCTTATATAACGTAATGTAAAGAAAAACAAACGGCTTGAAGAAAATATATTGCATAACATGTGACGTTAGAGTTGTTTGAATACGTAACCGAGAGATTCACTATCTCTGTTCTCTTATGTAGAAAGAAAGAGATGAGTATATATTTCTAAAGATGTGTTTCTACGTGTAAAAGCACCGTAATTGCAGAATATGTTGATGTAAATATTTACCTTGCCATTGATCATGTCCTTCGGCATGTTGCGGAGAGCAGAGAGGAGTCGACCGAAGCACTGCGCGACACAAACAACAAAGAAATGTCCTCGGTGTTAAGGCGCAACGTCTTTTCTATGAATTACCTACAATAAAATCCTTTATCTCTACATTTACCACAATATAATCATTATCTAAATTGTGACCGGAATAACTACGCGTTCATATCAAGAATTATAATTGTAATATTATAACTCTGGATGTTATATAAAGGGGGGTTTATAACTATGATATGAATTCACTTTTACGATGCGATAATGCCCGTTTTGTTCGCATGAGGTGGTCTATCATGAACTGAAGGCGAACTTTATACGTTAGGTAACACGCAGCAGCTTTGGCTCTTGCACTGCAACATGTTGGACGACACCCAACAACTCGACTAACGAAGATTACAATTATTCCAACTACACTGGCAAATAATAGTTTAAAATAATTATATTAATAATATAATAATCATGTACAAAAATAAAAAAAAGAACATTGAGAACTTTATTAATAATGAAACAACAATTTTCTGGAGGATTTCCGATCACGTGATCCTGATTTCGAATCCCGCCATTCGACTATTGTCACCAAAATCTTAGCACAAAACTATAGTACGAGTTGTAAAAGAGATATAAGTTAATTAACGAAAATCTGTTAATATTTTATTATTAGTAAAATACACATTTGATCTTACCGCGGGGAAATATAGAAAAAAACTTGTCACTCGGCGCGCGGCTCGATTCTTAATAAGTAGGAAGTAGAAATTGTTGCACTAATTAAAGCACGGCCTTTGCTAAGGTCAGGCACTATCACCAATGATAACACTAGGGCTTAACTCTTATCCACATATTAATGTCACTCATCTATTTATTCAATTGCATTGCCTCTAGAAGATAGCTGGAATAGCATCTGTGACAAATTTTACCGACACCTTGCACTACTGAAATATTAAAAAAAATAAAGTAGTGTTGTACCTCAACTCCCATAATACAAAGGAGAACGGTCACTGCAATCTTTGTCTATGGTCTCCAAACTATTCTCTACTGACAAATCACTTCTATCTGCGCCATTGTCGGGAGTGGACGTCTATCAGTCAGAAACGATTGTATTGAAAGAAAACTAAATTTAAAATAATCTTTGATAAAAAGTGAGAAGTATTTTAATTCAGATCGTCTTACTTTTACATGCACATGCTCGCGGTCCGTAATTCTAACTATTATTATAATATTATTTAGTGTTTTTCGTCATCGTATAAATTAGAATGTAAAAATGAGTCAGAGA
>JAODUI010000003.1:3078289-3090673 GCA_027563995.1 Papilio gigon
GGCCTACCAACGCTGCGTCGACCTGTCCGTGGCCGCCATTCCATGGCTTTCAGGCCCCATCGGTCGTCTGTTCAAATTATATGTGTAGCTAAAACTGAGAACTGTTCAAAAGTTAACACACGCAAGATTTAAATGTATTGGACTGTTCAGTTAAAACTGCAGATAAAACTGACGGTGTGTAACGAGGCTAATACTTTATGCTTGTTATGCGACATTTTAACTGATAATGTTAATGCGTGGTTATTAGTGAGGCCACGTTTTTAAATAAAAAAAACGAGGAAATTCGCAAACGTGCTCAAAAATTTGCATAACAGAGTCCTTCAATGCTTATAGTAGGACATTAAGACAGACGTGTTTGGTTAATTGCTTTATTTATTTTTAACAATAGTTACTACTAAGGTAATAAATAATGCAATTTCACATAAAGGAAGACTGAGATACTAATTATAATGCAAAGAAACGTGAAGAAAAAAACAACACAGTATAAAAAACGTCGGAAGCAAAAGTTTGTGCATTTTCATAGAGTAATTATAAACATTTACGAGCTCTCACTGCCCTCTAGCGACGCTATTCTTCTTTCTCGTCCTACAAGTGTACGCCAAATAAGACATATTTTTTTAGTCCGTGAAACATTTAAAGTATGGTTTCACTAGGACCTACGTAGTGTAATACGCAGTGATAGACGTCTCAGCGGCACTTTCCATCAAAATATTGTATGACGTCTTTATTTAATTTGGTTAGCGTAGATACGGATAATAATATCCGCGGCTCTGCGATGAATTTATGGCGGGAAATGTTTAGGTTATATTTTTCTGAATCAAAGCAAAACTAACAACTGTAGTAACAGTCGTTTATTGGTAAAAAAAACTGTGGATTAGTGGAAGTTTCTCGTATTTAATTTGCACTAAAGGTTTCGCTTATTTGCTTCAAAAATTATAATATTCCCCTCCAACCTTTGATATTATACTTATTAAATATCAAATTTAAATGTAAAAATTCTACTTAATTAGCATAAATAAATATAAATTATGAATAAATCTCACTCAAATGTCAAATTGAAAACCTGTTGAGGATATAATGCAGGAAAGAAAATGTATATAACAAGAGTTTACATCTATAGCATTGATAATTTCCTTCTTAAAACTTTTAGCATAGTATAAAATAAAACTCTTGAAAGACTCCAATGTGAATCGATTATCGACAGAGATGATCTAAGTACCGACCATTTTTATTAAAATGGCTAACGTTCGATCATTCGAAAAGGCAGTTGTAAGAATTTCAATGTTACTGTAAATTTCGCAGATATCAGTAGCGATGGATATATTAAATTTACAGTTTGATAAATTCAATGAAGATTATGTATATTCGTTTTTCGATGCTTGTAGCGACATCTATTATTGTTTTCATACAAAGGCTTGAACGAAAACATGCGATTTTTCCCTACTGAAACACAAGATGGCGCTGTGCAGTAAAAATGTTCGACAAAATATTTCCTTCTAAATTAAAATTTTGAAATAAGAATTTGGCGTTTATGCTTTATATAAGTAGACGATTTTAGCTGTCCGACCTCATCGTAATGTTTTAGGTAAGGTTTTTATAGTGGAGACTTTCATTCACTATGTTGAGTTACTTCTGGTGACTACGAGATGTCGCTTAAATATAATCACAAATTGTTCACGAACATTTTTAAATTTGGAAGTTAATTTTATTTTTCAAGATTTACTTATTTTATTTTTCAACTACACAATAAGTTTAAAGACATTTTAAAACTATGTTTGTCTCATTCATTGTAAACATTTCCTGTAATATGTAACGAAAGAATTTGATGAATATTTTGGTTCCAGATTTTGGAATTATAAAGACTTTCACAATTGAAAGTAATTTCGTAGAAAGCAAAAGAAATATATCAATGTAATAGATTTGTTAATCTTACGAATTTCTATAGACATGAAAGGATGTTTATTAGGTCACACGATCAACTCAACGAATCTGGATGAAATTCGTTAAAGACTGACGTTACTGTCGGGGCCTGGCCACTTACTATATTATTTTTAAATCTGCTCGTATGAATTCGCGACTGACAGTTTACTTTATCATTCTCGCGTTTCTTTTTACGCATCTTATTCACTTTTTTTTTAATTAACAAAGAGGTTATATAAAAAAGATTCGTATCATATCTTATAAAATGAAATCAGTGATATAAATGGAAGTATGCGGCGTGGAATGTACAACATCGGCGTGGGAAGTTGAGCAGTGTACAAATGACTAGTTAAATTAATTGAAGTCTCTGCCTCAAGACATACGCGCCGGCCTTGCGTCTGATACACGCGCGGGTCACAGGGTTAACTGATTGACAAAAATCAACGGTTCATCATAAAAGGAGATAATAAATACTCAGTAGATAATAATCTTATTGACGTTACTTATAAAACGGTATAGATGAAAAGAGTACGAGATTTTTTTTTTATTTTTAACTAAGTGCATATTGAATCGATCTTATTTTGTATGTAACAAAAATAAAAACATCTCAAATATTTAATAGCTAACGCTCCGTTTGTAGTTCTGGAAACCTTTTTTAAAACTTTCCAGAACTACTGAAGAACACAGAATTAAAAAAAAAACTTAATAATTAGTCTTTGTACTACCCCAGGCAGAAATCTCTGTGTCGAATTATATTGAAATCCGTTAAGCCGTTTTTGAGTTACATTCTTAAACCATCCATCCATCGATCTAAACGCATTTATTATAGTAGTAAGCAGTGTTAAGTATGATAAAAACATTTGTTTCCGTATTTTGATAAATGAGATTATAATTTTGAATTTATATGAATATTAGTAATTATTAATTAAAGGTGTGTTAACAACAAACAGGTAAGGTGTTAATGAGCGTAGCGGCGTAGAGGCGTAGCACGTCGGGGTCGGGAGACCGCGGGCCGCTTGCGCTCAGTACGCTATTTACATTCGATGCGTGCGCGCACCCGAACGTCACGCACATTACGCGCCTAAATTACGAACGTTATGATCTACGCGCGCGTAAACTTCGCTCAAACTTTTAACAATTCAGGAAAATAGCATAAATTTCAAATTTAAAAATTTGTTGATTTGATTTTTTTTGTCGTCGTATTGTGCGTTTGATATGACAATGGTTTTATGGTGAGTGTGCGCGAGTGGGCCCGAGATCGAGCTGCGAGCGGCCAGTGGGCACAATGAGCCCGCCGCTGAATTGGCACAAATGGCTAGTGTTGCTCGGATTGGCTTTGTCCGCTTGGCCAATTGCCTGCGATTATAGTTCCATCACAGAGAAATTTGGAGCGGAAGCAGTTGCTCGATGCAATGAAAAATGTCCATTCCAGGTTTGCATTTATACTAAATACCTTTACAATACAATAGTTACCATTTCTACGCGAGTAAAATGTAACTGTTTTCAAATTTAATTTGCTTTTACTATTTTTTCATTATTTGATATATAAAATACACTATATATCTCAGATGTTAAAGTTCTTCTGTTGTTTTTGGTTAGTTTAAGTTCAAATTTTGTTTTCATAAAATTAGTCTCAACTTTATACACTTTCAGCAAGTAGAAGTACGTCAACTTAAAAATTACTTTTATTTATATCGATCCAAAAACATAGAAATTATTGACTTTTAAAGATTCTTTGCTTTTGCCAATCTTTTCACACTTTGACACGTAAATTTTTCAATTTTGTTATAGATTTTCCTTTCATATTTATCATCTTATTTAAATAGAACATATTTAGTAATATTATACGTCACACATATAATTAAATAGCTTTCTTAGTTTAATTAACTACGATAATATCTTAACTGCACAGCGACTGATAGTTAAAGAAAGGTTACAAATTGGAGTTAATAATCCAAACGTAATCTAATTAACTGCCCTAAGGAATTTTAGTTTAACTCGCCGATAAACCAACAAAACGGATGAATTAGAATTAATTCAGTGCTTTAAGTAGGAAACGAGCGCGGCCGCAGCGCGCTGGCACACGATGCTAGAACAACTTGTAACTATTTTAACGTTTACAACGTGGGCTTACTCTGCTCAAATATTCATATAAAACAGTCATCATTTCTATCTCAATCAAAAGATATAAAAACTTTTTTTCTATACGCCCCGCTGCATCCCATATTATATTCCGAGTAGCCAATTTATTTGAAATAAACTATATAAAACCTTTAACCATATTGCGGAAAAATTGTATCTAATTTCTTTGCGCACTTTAGTTGTGTGAATGAAGCGCCCGTCGCTAGGTCAGGATTTAATATTTTTGGTTAAGCTTTACTATTTTGTACATGTGTGTATGTGTAAAAATGTATACCGTCCTATAAACAATACATCCGATTTTCGACCACCGTTGCAAACTTTTAATACAATGTATTAAGACTAAAATTATCTGCTGCTCATTTCTCAAAGAGGTTTAGAGTTGGCATTTACTATTAGAACAATAATGCTGATTAAAAATCTTTAAAGTCAAGCATTAGGTTCGATCGTAAACCGCTGGACGAATTGTTATTATTTTAAGTCGCAGTAGATATGCCCGCAGTGAACACAAATGTGCAGTAATTGAATAAACAAGGTGATAGACCACAATAACAAAATCGATAATATATATAATATATAATAAAAATGTTTATACCTCCCAGTATCATACAATTATGTCAAGATGTATAATAAATAAGTATAACATATTTAAGACCTTTGATATATAATGAAATGTAATTATATAAAAATTCCTGGCTCCGTTTACCATATATTTTTTTAGAAAATAAATTCGTTATGTATTTTCCCTTATGTATGTGGCAATAAATGTAATCGTTCTTTAAAATCAAAAACAAAACATTGTTTAGAACATAGTGTATATGTCAAATAATTTCAATATATGTAAATCTTTAGCCGTTGACAATTAAAGTCGGTAACACACGTACATTTTTAATGTTCAGACAAAACAGTTACAACTGAAGGTGTGTAGTCGGGTTTAGGTTACAGCTTAGAAGTCTCTATCATTGAAGCTGTGACGAGTTGCCAGTCGACTGTTGGAGGTTATTGATAAGCGAGTGATTAAGAATGGTATTGCCGGGGCCGCGTGTCAATCGCATGCACGTCTTGTTTGCAGCCGCAAGTTCAATGCACATCTAATTGTCGGCAATTAGACGACCGCTGTAATCGACAACAGTGCTAAATATAGAGCTGTGTTTCTAAAACTCTTTACACCCTCTTTAAACCACTTATCCGTGTTTTTTTTTCTTTTTAAAATATCATCATACCTAAATCAGTTTATTCAATTGACTAGAATCATAGTATTTGTATGTTGATTATTTTGTAGTCACGCTTGTATAAATTAAAGCAAAAAAATTACACCTTTAGTTCTTTATCTACAACAACTGGCCACAAATAAACATGGAAACTATTTTAAAAGTATTATATTAAAAAATTTAAAATACTTTACGTTGGAATTTAATTTAAAAATGTATATAAAAAAAAACATCAGCTCGTTTTTTTATAATATCAAAATCGGGTTGGTGGTTCTGTGAAAAAAATCCCCGAAAGGTGACCACAGGTTGGTAGTATCGTGTTTCGGTGAGGCCATAGAGTTGTGGCGGGTTCCGGTCGCACGCTCGCAGAACATACTGTCTAACGAGATACCGCCACAAAGAAACAGATATGGGAATTATGCTTAGAAAAGTTTGACATCATCTTCGTGTCAAGTTCATAAGACAGCATTACGAAAGACCGCATAACAATCAAACGACGTTGAATTAAGAAATAAAACTCTGACCATAGATATGTGAAACAAAACAAGCTCCAATGTCAATCTTAACGATAAGAATGAAACAAATGAAAAGCGCACGATTATTATAAAAAATTACATTTCCTTTATTTGTATATTTACATATATATATGTATATATGTGTTGGAGGCGGCAACAACTTCCAAGTCCAATGACCGCAACGTCAAAATACGTCCGATCGAGTATACTCATCTTATCTTAATTATTCTATCAAAATAAAAAAAAGAATCAGATGTTCCAGTTTAAAATCGTAGTTTTTATGATGTAAACGTGATTGTGACATCGCCGGCACGCTCCGGTGCGCGTGTTCGCCGGAAGTCATAGGGCGTGCGTCGCTGATTGCGCCGTAATATCCTCACCCACCTCTAGAAAGTAACTTCCACCGCATATTAAACAACACATAAAACTGCCGTCCTCTTCTCATTATATTTTTTTATGTCATTTCCAGAATCGGACCGCCGACGGACACTTCGATGTAAATTGTGGATCCGACTGCAGCGTGCAACAAGTAAGTTCATTTAAATTTAAACACAACTATATTTTTTTTTAAAGTTGTTAAAATGAGTAAAGACATTTATGTGATAACCGATACTCGTATGTATATCCAGTACAATCAGCTACAAAAGCTTGAAGAAAAAAAAAGGTTTCATTTGAAAAACAATTACGACGAAGTCTGTAAAACAAAAGACCGTTTATTTTTCTTTTCATATGTAATTTTTTAATTCAACCGCAGCATACTATTATCTGTGTGATCGAACTATGACAGGCTAATTAGAACGTTAATTTGGAAGCAATTTATAAAGAAAAATCTAACACACGTAATCGATTTATCATATATTTATATTTTCCTATCATATCTTACATAAAGTGTTGTCAAATACGTTAAAAGTTTAAACAATACGCTCGTAAAATATGTTGAAGCGATAAATTCTTTTTACTATTTATTATTATTGAAAATTGCCTCAGCACAATATGTTTACGATTTACGAACGGATATCGAAGTTAGTTATGTTAGGTTAGAGTTTTGTTAACCGGAAAATAAATACATCAATAACAACGTAAGCTTTATTCCTGATATGCAGGGAGAGGTATGTTCGTAGGCTCATGTGTAAACATCTACTTCACTATGACATAAACCAAACAGATTGGTATCAGTGAGATGTCACATTTTCTTCCCCGGGTATCATAACGTCACTAAAGGTCTTCAATTGTAACTGAACCGTCTGACTGTACAGTTGGAACTGTGCGTTAAAGACAAAACTGATAACTATCCTTTAATGGACAGTTAAAATGTTGAGTGTTCAGTTAAAAATGAATGTGTGTTATAATTTACAAATACATACAGTCGGGTCTCGCTTAATTTAATCTTAACGAATATTTTTCTTAATGACTCGTTGCGAATTGGATATACAATAATAATAATTTAATTATTTTACACAAGCTATATACATTGTTAGTAAATGACGCACTCACACATACACACGCACACATTCACATTCAATGCACGTACACTCGTACACACTTTAAAAAGGAACTAATAAGATTTTTGACATTTTTTACATTTTTTGATAATTATATCGTTCGTGTTTTGTTTATTATAAATAACGTCACTTGTAAAAACATACATTCAACTTCATCTTCAAACACTACGAAAGTTCGAGGCTTCCAATCTCAATCATCTAATGGTTACTTAAACGGAACCAAACACGCAAACTTAATATTGTACATTTCAGTTACAATAAATCATTGTTCACTTTCATTTTCAAATACGATTGAAAAAAAATTTTTATGAGTTATTTATTCGACATTGTTATAGACATGTTGTCGATTGGCAGATGCCCGGTGAGGCTACCGTCGAAAATAATTATCAAAGTTTGTAATTACCGAGTGATAACTCGACAGCACTCAACCTATGGCCCAGTTACCGCGATACAGAACACTTAATGAATACAATATTAAAACAATCTATAATAACATTAAAATATTGATTAACAGAAGAGCAATAATTTTGTACACAATGTTGCAAACCTTTTAAAACTTGGGTTCCTACTGTCTAAATATTTGCATACAAGATTGATTTTCATTTTAAACTATATTTTATTATTATTTATGTAACACAATAAACGAACAAGCGTGATCTTGTTACTCGATCTGTCAAAAGGCCGTGTCAAAAATAAACCTCATCCACGAGTCATAAACCAATATCCTCACTAAATTTGAAGAATGTAGACTATACTAGTGTTAAATCATTAAATTATTAAAACTTTCGTGAGACATTTCACTATACTACTTATAAAAGTTTACCTCACGTGTAAATCGGTGTCAGTACCGACTAGTTTCGAGCCCATCGGTGGCTCTTCTTCATGGTGAGTGGGATTGGTACTATCGCGCATTCGCGGCGCGCTGACGTCTATGGTACCCTGAAGAAGAGCCCCCAATGGGGTCGAAACTAGTCGGTACCGACACCGATTTACATGTGAGGTAAGCTTTTATAAGTAGTATAGTATTAAATGGCTTCCACGAGTTAAAGCTTTAGAACAACTTACCAATTACTTTGAAGTTATTTATTTTGTTTTTTATTTTGGTTAGTTCGTGATAAAAACGAAATAATAGAGTAACTAGTTTAAAACTGGTTTTTAATTTGAAACAGAGCGAAACATATTACTTACTTCAGGTTTTAAGTTTGTATAGGTTTTTGTAATTTTATATTGTGGAACTAGTCTTTACTAAAAAATAGAACTTGTATGGCCATCTCAAGCGCAGCGTGTTTAAATAATATTACATATAATATCTTACGATATCTTCATCATTATCATCATCATCAGCCCTTGTCTGCCCACTGTTGGACATAGTCCTTCCACAATGCCTTCCACAGTATGCGGTCGATCTCACGATTAAAATAAAATGAAAAAAAAAACCGAAAAAATGTTCAAAAATTTTCACCATAAAGTATTTTTAATTACTAGTCCTAATACACTGTGGAAGTCGTGTAGAAAATGAATAATACATACTTAACCTTATAGGGTTTTTAAACACGAAAAATATCTTTATTATTTAATCATTAACAAATTTAAATATCTTCATTATCAATATTACGTGTTATTGTAACCCGCAATAAAATATTATTCTATTAAATTTTACGAGTTAGACTGAATTTTACTGAAACATTATGTTCGTGTTATCCATCATTCATGACCATAGACTGACATAAAACGCCTCTTTCCCGCCAACTTTGACAGTTACTTCTGGTTAATGTCAAAATTATCTGTGCAGTCCAATTTACGCCCCTGCGTCCTGTGCACCCGCAAAAACTCTTAAGTGGAAATACTGGGTCAATACAAAAATGCCACTGCATTCGTATGACCATACATAAAATATAAATGACGGACATGTACCGCATTTTTCAAAGTATGCTGTTACTATTCTTGACTGAATATAGAATAATATATAAAAGGTTATCACAAATAATCAGTTTTTTGTTTACTATTTTTGCTTTTCCTATTCTAAACTGTATAAAATGGCGCCAAATTATCATTTAATGTTTTATAAACAAAGTTACAAAATTTATCACAATCAGAGTCTTGTCCGAATATCGTTATATTGTTAAAACATGATTTACATATGCCAACACAACAATATAGTCTCCGTAGACAAAAACAAATTTATGGACACAGCGAGCAAGCTGGGACTGGGGATGCTCAATTGACTTGTTTCTCTTGACTTTTGGACAGACAATTTGCGTTCTATTGTAAATCGTAGATAGTGGTTAGACTGTCAATTATGTTTACATTTACTGTACATATTGTTTACTGGAAATCAAATATAAACCGTATATAAAATGCATAAACTTATGAAGCAATATTTGAGCAAAATAAAATGTTAATATAATTTGGATCTGAAAATCAAAGTTATATTTGTGTTCGGAAAATATGCTTAGAATCACTTCTAGTCCCACACAAAAACTTCAACAATATAACTTAACCTAAAATAACACGTCTTCATAACTAAATTTATTTGTGTATCAACTATATTTTATCAATAGAAATAAATAATTTAACTTTAATAACAAACTTTTTAAATAAACCTTCATGGTATGTTCTGCCGTCTCTTTATTCACTCAGTCATCACTTCGGGCGAGGTGCAATGGTGGTTGCATTCGCTTTTACACACCTTCCTGTTTATTTAAACACATTTGTTTCCTCGTAATATTGTTCAACAGTTAATCTCTGTGTTTAGGTGAAGATTTTCTTATAATCGGAACATTTCAGTTTTCATGACCATCTTCCTTACTAAACACAAATGGAAGTGCACTTAGAGTTAATGATAAAGCATTTGAAACTTATTCATTTAGGAAATTTAAACATAAAAATTGAGTTGAGTTATTAAGTTATTTCTCAAATATTCGGCGAATTCGAACACAGTCGTTCTATTGGGTGTAAGTTTAATTCTGAAGTTGGCATAAGCAATTGATTTCTCAGTGTAACAGAACGATTCAGTCCGGAAGTGTGTTTTGGTTATCGGAAGTGTTTCGGGGTGTGACTGAAGCCCAGGAAGCCCGGTGGTCATCCAGCAGGTCGCTGGCGCGGCAGGCGGCGCGGTCCGGGGCGCGGGAGGCGTGGGAGCCGCCGGGCGGACGCAGGAAGGAAGCTGCTAGTTGCCGCCCCCCTCCGTCTATTTTAGAGTTCACTCGTTTTATTCCGACGTTTTGTACATACACTAGGGTTAAAGTCTCCTTTAACCGACATAAGTAGCCGCGCACCCATGGGGGAGCGAAATTTTTACAAGGCTCAATTTGTATTAATATCAAAGAGCGGTCAGCGGAAGTTTATTATTGCTTATGATCTCTACTGTCGTTGGGGGTTAGGTTAACTGCATGTCCTTGTAGATTTGTTCTTTTAAAAAAAAATGCTTGGTCGAACTAATACTAAGATTTTTTTATTACAAACTTTGTACACGCGTACTACGAGATGTATCTGCTGCATTCGGTTACAAAGAGTACTTGGTTCACAAATGTGATGCCTATAAACGGTGTTATCACGACATTATTTTCTTTATAACTGTACCAACAATTTTACGAATACGATGCATTTTATCGGTTATAGTTAAATGATAGGGAGTCTCGCACCATAACGTTTGTGTACAGTCGCGTAGAGCGGTGCAGGCCGAACAGGCACGCGGGTACGCTCCGCTGCCCGCCATCGGAACTCGACAATTGCCTGTCGGAAGTAAACTGCTATGCTATTTTAAATTATATTCGAAATTTATGTGTGAAACGAATTATTGAAGTTCATTTAATTAAGCGATTTTTATTCATTATTCTAACGACGTCCACTAGGACCGACTAAGTAGGTTTTAGTGTTTAAATTTGTTGTTTATTTTTTTTTCGTTTAGTTTTTTTTTTCTATTTTAATACAAATAATATTTGTATTAGCAGATTAGATTCATATGGTTATGGAAACATAGTTAATCAACTATTAGCCACCTCAGTTTGTTCCCTAAAATAATAATCTTTGTAAATATACTAATTTCTCCAAGGAAATTATTGAGACGTGGGAACATTTTTATGAAGCCCTATTTATCGTATTCGAATATCGGTGTAATTTATTCAAGAAGTCAGTAGAGCAAAACTACCAAAACAAAACTGAATACGTTACGGAACAATTGTGGGAACGGTCGTCGGCACAGACTATATGAATATTCAAATACTGTTTAGAGAATTTTAACTAAACTGCAAATGGCACTTTGAAATTATATTTCGTTTTAGTCCAAATCCAATTATATAACCATGGATAAACACATTGCGCGCTAAAATACATGATTTCCAATATGTTTATTATAAAACACTTTTTTGTTTTACTTTTTTTTCGTCGAATCGAATTCGAATTCATCGTTCCACTATTTACTTATTTTCGGCGTTGAATTGAAATGACATAAATGTAAGACCTTGTTCGGGATAATTGTCCGCCGGCCGGCCCACATTGTGTTTACAGTGTTGTCAAGGATCGAACAGCGCCTGTTGTGTGCTGACCTCATCTCTGTATACTCCTCACTGATACACTGTGTATTGTTCACGTGTGTTTTCAAATGTACATTTTATCTTATTTAAAACGCATTGTTGTATTTTCTAAACGAATAAGCCTTGATGCCGCTAGTTTTATTTATTTTTTTCTATGCAGTATTAAACCTTTATGTTTAATATCCATTCTTTTCCTAAAGAATAAAAATTGATGCGGTTTTTTTTCTTACGAATGAAATCAATTTTGTCTTCAATGATTTACTTACTGAAGATGATTTGAAGCGTGCTATAATACACAGTGTTCATAAGATCCTTTGATCCTTTATCAATATTGTCAAGGTCTGTCAGTGAAAGGTCTTTCACACGAGAACTTTCTCGTCGCGGCGGATAACGCGCGCCTTTATCGCAAACAAGCAATTGGAAAGCTAATTGAAGTATGCGCCGTGTCCAGCGCCGCCGGCACAGCCCGCTCATTAGCCAATCAACACTCATTAAGTATATGGACATGGTGTACATGAAACTTATAATGGACTCATATAGAAAATCCTAAATATCATATTAT